>JAPYZK010000390.1:0-30253 GCA_030522785.1 Platygaster equestris
CAAGTGGCAATCGTTTATACATCCCTTTTCGAGTTCCCCGGAGACGGAGATCCGAAAATAAACCTATCTATAACTGTCGAATGAGGAGTCGTGGGAAATCGCTCGCGGTGTTTTTTAACCTCGAGGGCCAGGATTCGGGCCCTTTGTCAGACACACACCTTCACAAATTTTAGGAAATTTTGAAAATATCTTTAATTTTGAAAATTTTTGTACATTCCGAAAATTTTCAGGAATTCAAGTAAATTTTCGAGAATTTAGGAAAGTTAGGAAATTTATGAAATTTCGAAAATGATGGACATTTCTGACCATTGTCGAAAATTTCGAAAATTTCTGAAAATCATCGGATATTCCCAAAACTTATGACAGTTTTGAAAATTTTCGGAAGTTCAGAAAAGTTTCAGTAATTTTGGAAATTTCTATGAATTTTTAGACTTCTTAAAATTTTAAGGTTGTTGGGAATTTTGATTTTTTTGTTAATTTTTGGGAATTTCTGAAAATTTTGATAAATTTTGTGATTTTGTGAATTTTTGGAGATTATAAAAGTTTTCGGGAATTTTCAGATAATTTTTTGAAAGTTTGGAAATTCTTGGAAATTTCTGAAAATTTCGAAAACTGTTATGTATTTTGAAAATATTTTAAAATTCTAAAGAATCGGGAAATTTTGAAAATTTCTAATAATTTTTAAGAATTCCGTAATTTCTAAAAATTTTCAAAATCATGAAATTCATAAAATAATCATCGGTAATTTTCAGAATCTCTAAAAATCGACCAAATCTTAAAATTATTCAGAATCTCCGAAAATTTTTGGAATAACTGAAAATTTACTCGCAGTTCTAAATAAGTATAAACAGGACCGCCGTTTAACGTCACCCAAATGGACATGTTTACACAAACGTTTTGCACAAACGGTGTAAACAGTATACACACAAAGTTTACGTAAAGTTTACATGCCAGTGCGTTCGCACGTAGACGTAAACTGTTCACACGATGTTGACATAAACTTATGTAAACTGTCGAAATGTCCGAAATTCGAAAAGTCGGAAAATTTAACAAAAAATCCGACATTTCTTAAATTTTTTGAAATTCTGAAATTCCAGTCAAATTCAAAATTTTGGAAATGGACGGTTTTCAAAAATTTAACGTAAACATGATTTAAATAATTTACGTACACTGTTTACGTTAAGTTTACGTGTGGACTTTAATCTGTTTGGAATGAAAAGCACGAAATAAAATGATCAACACCCTCGCTATCTACGCCACTGTACTCTTCAGGGGTCTGATTCTCTTATGAGAGTTGGTGGTAATGAATGATTATCATTATTGCCCTAGTTCGACGTCGCTGCCGCTAGAGGTCTCGTCTATGCCCATCAAAGAAAAAGTCAGAAAAAGTGTAGCGAAGTTTAGGTTTAGTTGGGTGTAAAAATTCAGAATCTTTTGTTTTTATGTGTTTTGACGATTCCGCCCAATTTCGCCTGAGAATTTAGAAGTCCGAATCCATTGTTTTCAGTTGTTTTCATGTGTTGGGACAATTTCGCCTAAGAATAAGGATTTTTGTCGATTTTTTGAATAACATCTGGTAAGTGTAAAAAGCTTCGCAATTTTATAACACAATGGTCATAACTATCACGTACATAGTCTTTTTTTATTTGGCGTAATTTTTCGATTGTTATTTGCAGAATAGTATTATTCAGTAAGATTTTCCTTTTTTTTGTTCTTATTTTTTCCGAGTTATGCGACTATTTTTGTATTTATTTTCCATTTTTGATCGTCTTTCATTATTGAGGTGAAATTTTTTCGTATGTTTTGGTTTTCTGTTCAACTTTTCAAGGTTTTAAATTTGTGTATGTTTTTTTGTCAGTTGTTTATTGATTATGATTCACTGTTTATGTTTTTTCATTCATTTTTCGGCTTTTATGTTAATTTCATTTTTAATCGAAATTTTAAATAGACTTGAGTTTGAATTCAATTTTGGAATTTTTAGTTTCTCATCAACAAAACTTACATAGGACTTTCTGGCTTATTAAATTCTGAAAACTAACATTGATAATTTTTTTCAGATCTTGAAATATGCCGAAGAGGTGTTCGGTCGCAGGCTGCCCTACGTCATCGAAATGTCGAATTAAATGTCGAATTTCAAAATTCCGACTTCCAAACAGAGTTCCCTATCCAGCCATTTATCTGCTCTGGATTTTGGCTCTGAATTTGCAAGGTATGCATACCAAAATTCTTCAACTTATCTTTAATTTTCGAAATGTCCACATTGACTGATCACTCTGGCTATTCGCACCGAAACACTAAGCCACTGGCACGAACACAGGGCCACTGGCATGGGGAATTTGGGTTTGATTTCCTTCTTTAGGAAACCAAAACCTGATTTGACAGAAATTTTCTGTCAAATTAGGTTGAGGTTTCCTAGAGAAGAAAATTAAACCCACATTTACCACAAATTTCTCGTGCCAGTGGCTGTTCCACCGATAACGGGACAAAAACTCGACTACTCGAAATCCCCAACGCTTTTCGGAGCCCTGATAGCCCTATGCATTTTGCCGAGTCATTAGGAACGTTTTCCTTTCCACTGGAAGAGAAGGGTAGCAGAGGCCTCTCGGGGGCAGTCTCGTGCTTTTCCATCATGCTACACGTCAAACCCGTTTTCTCTTTGTTTTTAGCAAATTTTTAACACTCCTGGAATTTTCATGAATTACAAAATTTTGAAAGTACCAAAATTTCAATTTCTGAAAAATTCCGGAGTTCGAAAAATCCGGGAAAATGTCCGAATTAAAATTTTTTTTACATAAAAATCAATTATCATTATTATATTCATCCTATTCGAACGATAAAACTACCACTAAAATCGTGGTTAAACACAGATTTCTAGTGATTTTTCCAGACATCAAATTTGCATTTAAGTGAATTGTTTATGTGAATGTTTCAAACGACTTCTGACATAATGTTCTTTTGCGCCAGCTATAGATTGGGAAAAAACCTCACATACTGCGATCGTTTCTGAAGATTGTCCCGTTAAGAAAAAAAAATCGGCCGCAGTTGAAAAAAAAGTTATGGCTCCTTTTGATTTTTGTCGCACGAATCCGGCGAGCTCTTTCAAATCGAACTGGTCGCGCTCGACCTGCTTGAACTCGCTCGTAGATTATTATAATTCACGCGACGAAGTCAATAGGACAAATAATTTTTCTCAATCTACAATTTTTTATCAGTCACTGAAATTCATAATCCTCCTGGATTTTTGATATTTTCGAAATGCTTAAGGTTTTCAGACTTCTGCAAATTTCCTAAAAAATATTTGGATATTCTCGAAATTTAAAGGGCATGTTTTTGAAATATAAAACACTTCAACAATTTTTCAATTTTCAAGACAAAAAATTTTCCGAATTCAAAAAGTTCGCACAATTATCGGAATTCTCAATAGTTCATTAACAACTAGAATGAATAATCCTCTAGGATTCCCAAACACTTCCGAAACGCTTAAAATTTCCAGAATTCTTACAAGGAAGGTACCCGAAGTGTGCGACGCCGATTTTGATATAATTTGAATATGTTGTAAGCGACTCAAATCTTAGTGAAACGTATTTTTTTTCATCTGCGTAAAAACGCAGATGAAAAGGGAGGTGGAATCAACCCTTCAAGTAGAGGGTGTCAACCGTCAAAGTAGCGGTTTCATGTAATACCGCGCATTTTTCGCTAACAAAATGTATATTAGCTTTCTTATTAGGAGAAATGATGCAACATATATTTGGGGTCGATTCGATAATTAAATTATCGAGGGTGAGCTACCTCCTGAAAAAAAATTTTTTTTCTTAAAAAATTCAGATTGACGCTAAAAATTCTGGAAAAAATATATGATCCACAAAAAAATACTTCAAAAAGTCAAAAAGGTTGTCGGGCAATACAGGATGGAAACAATTCTGTTGTTGAAAATTACGAAAAATACTGATATTAACCCAATTGAACCGTCGGTCAGATTTAAATCACATATCTAATTAGTCCCATACAAAAAAGTAACATAAAGCTTCGAAAAACCGTTTATCTTCATGTTTCCACACTTTTTAGAGTGTAAAACACACTTTTCACACTATATTAGGTGTTACAAACTCCCAAAATTATTATTTTTCTTTTATTAAAAATCTTAATGGACGCCAAAATTTTGTAAAAAATATATTTTGTACTGGAGGCAAAAGTAGAGTCGACCTGTTTTTTCTTTTTAAATTTTCCATTAATTAGGCGGTGGCAACCCCCCCCCCCTCCCTCTCCCCAAATGATTGTTTTATAAAAAATTTACATTGACGCCCAAATTCTAAGAAAAATGGATCATAGACGTACAGGTGAATGTAAAATCGACGTGGTATTCCTTTTTCGGATATGACATTAATTAGGGGGTTGCGACTCCCAAAATTATTTTTCGTCTTTATATTTTGTTCCAACTGGGGTATTATGAGATGACGTAGATTCAAATGTCACTATAACGATTTTCGTCGGAAAAAAGTGCGAGAAACACTGTTTTTAATCAATAATTTATCATCAAAGAGTGCGATATTTCGTCCCATATTTTCGTCCCGTATTAGCGAACATGGTAACATTTATTTATCTCCTCGGTATTTACTACGACTTCTGATAACTGCGTCTTTTCGTCGATCCGCGAGAGATACCACGTAAAACGCGTAGATTACCATGAATGATATGTAGATTTTACTTCTGCCTATAGTATATGATCCATTGCTTCACTTCAACTTCAAAATCGGTATTTTACGTGTATTTTTCGGCTATCGTGAAAAGAAATACTGCGTTGCGCACAATAACGATTGTTGATTTTGACGTAATGATTGCGGCACTCGATTTTGGCTCGTGCCACAACTCTTTATGTTGTCCAAATCAACAGTGTCGGCTTGCACAACGGTGTACTATTTCTTCAAGATTTTAGGCGTCAATGTGAGTTTTTTATAGAAAAATTATTTTCGAGGGTTGCACCCTAATAAATGGAACATCTAAAAAAGGAAAAACAGGTCAACTCTACTTTTGTCTCCAGTACAAAATATATTTTTCACAAAATTTTGGCGTCCATGTAGATTTTTAATAAAAAAAATAATAATTTTGGGAGGTTGTAACACCTAATATACGGAATATATCCAAAAAAGAAGAAACAGGTTGACTTTATTCTTGTCCCTAATACATGATCAATTTTTTTTCGAATTTTCAGCATTGATGTAAATGTGTTTCAAAAAAACTCCTTTTGGGGGTTGCTCCCCCTAATTTATGGAACATGAAAAAATTAAAAAAAAAGACTGACTATACAGTTGTCTCTGATACATAATAGGTTTTTTTTTCAGAATTTTTGGCCTTAAAGTTAATTTTTTATGGAAAATTTACTTTAGGGGTTGCAACCCCCTGATTCGTGAGAAATGCACAGAACGAAACTGACTGACAAATTTTTTCCCAGTAAAACTTCTTTTCGTCATTAATATGACTGTCATAAGTCATCGTTTGTTCGACTTTTCATTAAAAAATTGGCATATCCATTTTTTTTCGTGCTGATTTCACGATTTCTGACCCAAATCAGAAAGAATCACGAAGAATCTGATTACTCTACAAACGTTCGAAAAATCGGAATCGGGTAAATCGGCCGTAATGTAATAATAAAAATAATTTATGAAATCCTGGTTGTGAACTGCATTTGTGGATATCATCAACAACAAAAAATTTTCCGCCCAATCTTTCTAGCGAAGAAAAACCGGCCAAAAAAAAATTGCGGATTGCGGAGATACAGAAAATTCCAGAAATTTAGGATCTGAGGAAATTTTTACGATCTCGACATGTCACAACTTCGTTGAATATTTTTGAAAATCTTAAAAATTTAGATAATTATAAAAGTTTTTTGAATTTGCGAGTACGATAAACATTTTCGAAAACTCTAAATCAAAATTCTCTATTTTGTTCATTTTCTTCGAATTTTCTTTGAAATTCTTCGGAATTCTTAAATCACTCGAAATTTTTCCAAAAAATACAAATTCAATTGAATTATCATGACCCAGAGAGCATATCGCGAAATTTGGTCCAAACAACGCTATTATTGGGCATTTCTGGGGTAGATATCCCAAAAATGCCCAATAAAAGCGTTATGCTTGGACCAAATTCCGAGATGTGCTTGTGGGGGATTTTTAAATTGTCAGAAAATTTTCGGATTTTACATTCGAGGAACAAAAAATAGAGATTTCCGATTTCATTAATATTATTTCGAAATTTTCTGATTTTTTCGAAATAGTTTAATTTTTTTTGAATGTTTGAATTCATTAGACGATACCAATTTTTCCAAAATTAACGAATTTTTCGAAAGTTTCCAAATTTTCACACAATGTTACAATTTCCTCAAAAGTCGATAAATTTTTGTCTAAATTGTGTCAAAATTAACAAAGTATTTACAATTTTCTAATTTTTCCGAATTTTCATAATGTTCGAATTTTACGATAATAACAGATTTTTTAAAACATTCAACATCCAGAGAATTTGTAAAATTTGGAAGAGTCGGGGAAAATGAACGATTCGAACATTTTTGAGAAATAGGATATTCGGAAAGGTATGAGAAATTGAAAGAATTCGAGAAATTTCAATAATTCAAGAAATTCAAAGAATTTGACGAATTCGTTGGATTTGACAAATTCGTTGAATTTGGTATCATTGGAACATTCGGTAAATTATGAAATTTTGGAAAATTCTAGGACTCCGAACAATGTAAAGAATTACAAAAATTGCAAAATATGTCAGTAATCAGGGAAATTATTCATTCAATATGATGAATTCAAAAATACTTATATATTTTCTGCACCCCTGGCAGCATCGGAAAAACCGCAGAAAACTGATAATTACTTTTTTACGGGTTTTCTCTTTTTTTTGGAGAACCGAAAATCGTGATGAAAAAAAAGCAACGCAGAAAGTTGAATATTATGTAAATCTGGAAATCGTGGCCAGTTCGCGAATAATTCTCAATCATGATTCATACTTGATTGTAGAATCATGCAGTCGCAGTTGATACAAATGATTGTACCATCAGTCTGAATCCAATTCTACTATGATATCTACTATGATGGGACAACGTTGGTCACTACACCGCTATGTGGGCGTGTAATAAAAAATTATCGGTCATTTTTCCCTTTTTTTCCAATGTATCGAGGGCCTCGGCAATCGCTAAAAATTACAGTGTGTAACACATTTTTTTATCTAGGAAAGTAATAGCAGAAATGGGTTCCTAAGAACCCCATAGACTACCCCTGAAGGAATTTTTTCGGGTCAGCTCGAATATGCGAGATATGAACAATTATATTTTTTTCTAAAGTAAAGGTTCTATAAGGGTCAATTTTCGAAATCGAATGTGAAATGACCCTTCTAGAGACTTTTCTCTAGAAAAAAATATAATCTTCCATATCTCGCTTATTCGAGCTAACCCGAAAAAATCCCTTTAGGGGCAGTCCATGAGGGCTATAAGGAACATTTATGCTATTACTCTCCCAGATGCGAATTTGTCGCACAGTGTTATCAGACCATAGCATTTGTACTTTTTTCAACGTCACCGTCGTGAAGCAACAACCCGACTTCGGGATTGTTATCACAAGACTGTAGCAGCAACGATTCCGACGATTGGCATAGTCATTAGGGTGAATACGGACTATTCCAAGAAACGCGTTTAGAAATGCGTCACTTAAGTCACCTAAGGGACCACGTGCACGTGATAGTCCCACGCGACCGTTAGACTTTGGAAAAAGGCAGAGTCGATCGCGCTGTAACCTCTTCCTCCCCACGAAAGATTATTTCTTTCGCTCTCATTAGGCACCCCCTCCGCTGCTTGTCACTTCTTGAACGTGATGCGAGGAAAAAGTTCTACAAGTCATGACGTAGGACATTTTCACCAACCAAACTTCAAGTATTGCCCCCCGGCCCCCTTCCTATCATCTCTACCGCAAAAACGAAGGTTGAGAAGGAACTTCTTGTATTACTCAGGGGGTGCAAGCTGAGGCTAAAAATTGCAACAGTTCGCCATGACACTTACCCAACCTAACGTAATAAGATAGTGGCGCCAAATTTAAGAACTTCTGTGAGTGGTGACTGGGAAATGACGGGGAGAGAGAGACGGAGAGTGCTTATATAGTCGCGTGCAGTCGCGTGTGCGTGTTGCATGACAGCTCGTTCGTGGTGTGAAAGTGTGTAACAGTGTGTAATGCAAAAACAAGACTCTTTGTTGGTGTTCACAGCACATTATTGTTAGTATATTTCAGTATTTTTCGCAATTTTTCGGTAACTTGTAACAACTTGTAAATGCTTGTAAAACAAAACTGCCGTACAAGTGCTGTGTCCCGGGTTGTAAAACCAAATCAACCTGCGCAATGCATTGTCTACCACTTAGCAATGTAGAATTAACAGTGGAATGGCTCAGAAATAAGAGACTCGATTTTTTGATTGGTGAGTGCTTTTTCGTTTTTGCTCGACCTGACAAAGAGGATGCAACTTTCAAAGGTTGCAGATTCCTTAAGTATAAAAATGAGTTTTTGCAGCAATTTCACGCGAGAAATAGTATAGGTACATTATCCGTTTTTTATCATTTTAAGTTAAATCCGAACAAAAATATTATCACATTCTGCCTCTAATTGTCATTTTTGATCATTAATGGCCGATATCAATTATTTTTCAATTCGATTATTGAATAATATATGTCGATCTATCATTAAATAGCTGAAAATCATCATTGAATAATTAATTGTAACTTTTCATTAATATAGTACATTTTTTATATGGTTCGTTTACATTTTTGATACTTAATAAATTGTCAACATAAATGAAAATTTTCTGAGTATAAAAAATGGAGATATAACATTATATAAATGTTATGGATTATGAAAAAGTAATTGTAAGTAATGTTATGATAGTTTCTGATGATTACACTATAAATCAACAAATAAACTATAAAATAATGTCATAATAGATAAACACTATAAAATTACCAAAGTGACAATTTAAGCTGTATTTGATGGTTTTGTTAAATCAAATATTATCCGAAAGGATATTGAATGATAAAAATCAGTGATTAATAGCGCGAAAATGCCACAGATACTTTTTTTTATACTTAAGAAATTTGCAACCCAAGGACAACCTTTGAAGGTTGTCGTTGGGTTGCATCCACTTTGTCAGGGTCCGTTTTTTTGTGTTTTCTTTTCTTATTCATCAATGGCTTGCTGTTTTTAGGGAGAGAAAAAGACGAACTAAGGAAAGTCAGGATTTGTAGAGAACACTTTCCGAATCTCGATTTCAATCAGCAATGTGTTCGAATTCCGGATGTAATAATACCCGTCTTTGAATGCATATGCAACACTTCCCAGCTAACAAACACAGATGATCCTGGAATATCTTCCACTGAACGTGAGAATCATTCTAGTGAAAAAAACGAAGACGTGATTCGTCAATTGAAAGAAGTCAATGAGACATTACAAGGGAAAATTAAGGAATTGGAATCAAAGATGGCTTCCATGGGACTCGATTGGGAAAAAGACAACGGACTCAGAAAATGTTATATGGACGAAACAGAGCTATTGCCAGCAAACAGCGAATTGGAATCAAAGGGCGACTACGAAAAGGCCAAAAATGAAAGTCAATCCTCGGTGAGGCAAAAGGGATTAGCAAAACCTTCCTGGACATCATTGAAAAGAATTCTGTCGCAAAAACGCGGGTAAGTTAAAATTTGATTATGCAGATATTGATGTATGTCTATTGAAATTTTATGGTGTATTAACAGGGGGGAACGTTAAGGGGGTTTTTAGAGGTGGGAAACCCTTCCGAAATTTGAAAAAGATTTAGTGTTTTTGTGAGTAAAATAAGTAGGATCAAAATTGAATTTATGAATAAATTTATAAAATTAGAAACTTTGAAATTACAATTTGTTACAAAATTTAAAAATTTTCAAATATTCCGAATCTTCCGATAATTGTGAAGTTTTTGAAAATCAAGAGTTTTCAATTTTTTTGATTCTAAGAATTTTTTCAATTTTCATAAGTTCAAGTGATTCGGAAAAACCGAAAATTTCGGAATGTTCGAAAAATTTTGAAGATTACGAAAGTTTATAAAGTCTCGAAAAAGTATGGAAATTTTGTAATTTTGCAGAGCTTGTGAACATGTAAAAATTCAAGAATTCCGAAACGTCAACAATTTTCGTGATTGGTAAAATCATATAAATTCTAACCATTTTAGAAATTTCAGTAACTTTGAGAATTTTGAACATTTCGCAGTACTAAAATTTATGAAACTTTGGGATTTTTATGAAGAATCTCAGAATTTTGAAAAATCGGAGCATTTTTAAAATTTTGATGGTTTTGAAACCTAAAAAAGTGAAGAGTTATAAAATTTTTGAAAATTCATAGAATTTCAAAAATTTTTAGAGTTTCAAACATTTGGTATGTATCCAAAGATTCAAGTATTCCAAAAAATCAGAGAATTTCCAAAAACTCCAGAAGTTTTGAGAATTTGGAAAATTTCAAAAATTACGTGAATATTAGGTACAAATTTCGTAATTTTCGAAAATTACGGAAATTTAAAAAATTACAGAAATTGAAAAAAATACAACAATTTGAAAAATGACGGGAATTGCAAAAATGACGGGAATTTGAAAAATTACAGGAATTGAAAAAATTCCAAGAATTCGAAAAATGACAGAAATTGCAGAAATTGCAAGAATTTGAAAAATTACATGAATTAAAAACATGACAAGAATTGAAAAAATTACAGGAATTCCAAAAATTACGGTAATTTCAAAAATTTGTGGAACTTCGAAAATTGGAAAACATTTTTATTTTTTGAAAACACCTTCCGAAAATTTTTTCTGCGCGCGCCCCTGTGTATTGAAATTTGTCTTACTTGAATAATAATTTAGACATTTAAAATAGTAACTCATAGGGAGTCGTCCATATAATACGTCACAAATTTTTGATCCATTTTAATCCCACGACTTCATCTATGTCACACGTTGTCGCGAAGTCTTACCCCCCCCCCCCTGCCCCCTCGAGGTCCAGTCATTCTTAATACATAATACTTCTCAATCTCCATATTTAACCGCAATAAAATAATATCCGGTGCATATCGCCCTCCGGGTCAATCGTCAAGAACAGATCCAGAGTTTGAAATTTTCGACCCACCAACCTGGCCAAAAATATCCCTAAGACGAAATAAAAATTTATCTTGGATGAAAATTTCATCATCTAAAAATGGCTAGTTACGCTGCGTGTCAAAACCCGAACCCTTGAATCCGCACACGACAAAACAACAAAAATCCCTCAAACATCCCCAAAAGTCCCACGCGTCCGGAACTCTATTTTTCCTAATCTTCATCTACCCCATTTCTCGACTCTTCGCGGAACTTGACCGGTGACTTGCCACGGTAATCTCTACTCCAACATGGCTACCGCACTAGTCGTTTCACACACATTCTCACATGCATTTAACGAAACATACATTCGCCAAGTCGAAACGAGATGCAACTTCGAAAAGCGACTCTACAACATTTCGCGGATTTTTCACTGACGGCCGGACCAAGGACTTAGAGTTTTGTCAAGGTACCCTCTTCCACGAGCCGAGATATCCTCTGCGCCGCAATGCGATGTCGGGATCAGATCGCTACGTCGCGCAGCCACCTCCGGCGAAGCCGAGAGCAGAAGTTACGCGAGCGTCGCGCTTCATGTCAGCCTCCGTTGAGCCGAACGCCACGGTATCAACTCCGCGCGCCTGCGCAGAACGACTCGCGTTGAGATGTTTCTCGAACGGTATTCTCGATGCTCCGACGTGGACTTGATTTTCTCTCGGAATTTTCACTGCCTCCTGATTTGCTCTTACGTCCGAGGTTTCTCAGGACGGTATGAGTAGGGCCTCCAACTCCTTCGACGCCCAGAGCTGGTGGAAATGACACAAAAAGAGACCACCTATAGAGACGACTTATAGTTCTGCGTCATTTCACCGGGGCGTCCACTTCTGCTACCATGGAGCTTCCTTGTCCAAAAATTCCTTACAGGATAGCTTCCATGGAAAATCTTTGCCCAAGATGTTTACAGATACGTCGGGAACGGAATTTTTCGATCGCGGTGCCGGAAACGAGATGTTGAATTTCGGACTCGCGGAATCTGACCGTATCGGACTTTCCACAAGGAGTCAAAAATTCGTGAACTTTCAAAAATGAAACGATATTCTACTCCTTCTCGAGATTTCAGCAGCTAAAATTCTTTACAAAAGTAACTTTCAAGATAAGACTCGAACAGTCAATAAATCCTTACTTTAAATTGATATCGTACATACACAGTCTCCCCAAAATTCTCTTAAGACTTTAACGCTCAATTCTTCACAAGACTCCAGACTCAGAACTCAATAAACTCATTCATCGTAAACCTTAAAACTAGCAGAATTACCGGGCGAGTCTCCCCGAAATCGCACCTTAGCTGCGTTCAAGCACGGAAATACGAAGCAATAAAAAAGTTTCACTCACCTTGTTTCGGACGACCAGATGAGGACTCATAGTTTATCAGTCCTGAATGCTTCACGCCTTGTCAGCGTCTATGTCCTGCATTCGATTTGTGATGCTTTAGGCTTGGTCTCAACATCACAAGACTGGAAAGCCGTCACTGGCATCGCAGAAGTTCTTTAAGTGCGAAAAAAAGAATTCCCGTCGAAATTTGAAAGGTCTTTTTTTAAAATCTCACTCAGCGAACGAGATTACGATGCTGCGGCGAAGATTTGCGGTTATTTCAAGAAGGATTTTTAGCAATTTAAAACAAGATGCGACTGCCTCCTACACGTCAAGTACGCCTTCATAATCAAATGCTTTGCCGGAAGGAAAACAAGCAACGGGAGGTTGATCGTGCTCTCCAGGTTGATCGAAGAAGAAATTCGATTTCTCGAACAAAGTAAGTCTCTTGAATCGTCTCCTCACTTGAGCGTCCCTCCCCTAGAGCTGCTTGTCGTGTATGTGTTTTACATTTGCAACGAAAAAGGACGTGTGACTTCGGACATCATCGCGGGCTCGCTGAGAGGGTTGGGAATTCGCGGCCGCAGTTCAGTAGTCAAAGTCATTCTCGAAAATGCTTCCTTACATCAAGTCGACGAAGGAGGACGAGCAGCAATCCAGGACGGCGTCAATCCCTATGACATTTCATTCAGGCTGCTGCTGACAAGAGAGGCGGTCGCGACAGAAGCAGCGGTTACAACACTCTTGTTCGTACTCGCCAATTTTGAAGTCTTACCCCGTCCACTGACATTTAGATGTTGGTTAAAATTAATAGGTCCTTTCAAAAACGTTAAAAAGGCGGAAAAATTGTTATTTTTTGGGTGCCTGCTGCACGATCACGAGACTTTCAAAAATGTCGCCACACAGAGTTGAGAAAATAACAGTAACGTGTGAATGAACGATCGCACAGAACACTTTTGCAAGATGTGTTGCACAAAATGTGTGATAAAAATATGGCCAAAAAGTGAAAAATCATTTTTTTGAATATTTATCAACAATCGACGGCCGACTTTTACATTTGCAATGTATGTCTGGGGGGGGGGAGGGGTGGTCGCTCATACTCGAGTTAACTCGAGTTCAGAATTATCAGACCTGCTGAGAAAACTAAGATACATTGAATTCATTAATACTGCGGTAATAATACTTCATGTGACATAAATCATCTTTCGGTTGATGAATGAATATTTTTGCGTCAAGTCTCCAAGGGACATATGTGCGAAGTTTGTGACGAAGCATTCGAACGCGGTGAAAACTTCGAACTGCGCATTTCAAGGTTACTTCAAGACATGAAATTATATCCCATGTAGAGAATTTCAGGGAATTTGAAGAGTTCTACTTTTCGTATAAGTAATCGTATTTGAATATCTTCCGATATTTGGAATTCAGTTTGAGAATGTCGGACAATAAAATATATTTGAAAAAAGTGCCCAGACTTTTTCGACAAGGAAGAGTACAAACCGTGGCCGCAAAGAAATAAAGGTGAGATTGTGGGTGGTTTTTTTCGCGGTGCATGTGAAAAAAGTGTTACAGGTGGGGAAAACGACGTCACCAAACACGCGGAAACGCAAGCCCATATCAGAGCAGTTTCTAACAAATTCTCGAACCTCCTATCACGTTTTTCTTCCACGAATTGCTCCAACACTCAATCCCCATTTACAAGTTCGTGCTACAAGTCAGTTAACACCACGATGGAAAAAACTTCTCCGATTAGTACTAAACACGTGCGACCGAACATCCGTATTAACTCTCCTCCGTTGGTTTCCGCAATATTCAGTGTTTCCTCCGATTGCCCCGATTCTCGCATTTTCGAATTCTCGACCACTTTTCTCGGTTCTTCGCGCCTCTCCCGTGGTTTCGGCTACTTACCCTACTTACCCTATTTCTGTGACAGTTATTCCTACTACAATTTTTCGCTCAGTGCTTCGCATGGTTCCTGCTGCGGACTTCCCCTCATTCTCGGTATCCTTCGCACCTATCTCAATCCATTCGGAGATTCCGTTGCCTCCCGAGGTCCGCGGGGTTCCTTAAGCATTTTCAGGTAAACCCTTGCCAATTTCCACGCATTTCCCCGCGTCTTCGTGACTCTTCACGGTTCCTCTCGCAGCTTCCGATGCACCCTCGCCGGATTCCATGTCTTCCCCCGCATCTTCACCATCCCTCGCGATTCCCGCGCAGAATCAGCGTCCTTGCGCGACTTTCAATGCACCTTCGCCGGTTTTCACGTTCTCTCCAGCGTTTCCGCGACATCCCACTGTGCTACTCGCGGCTTCCGATGCACCCGCCCCGTTTTCGTGTCCTCTCCCGCGACTTTGCGACTTCCCGCGGTTACCACGCAGAATCAGCGTCCTCGCGCGACTTTTGATGCACCCTCACCGGTTTCCATGTCTTCTCCCGCGTCTTCGCGACACCCCGCGGCTTTTCTCGCAGCTTCCAGTGCCCCCTCACCGGTTTCCATGTCCTCTCCCGCAACTTTACGACCCCCCTCGGTTGCCGCGCAGTATCAGCGTCCTCGCGCAACTTTCGATGCACCCCACCGGTTACAATGTTTCCCCCCGCGGCTCCTCTCGCAGCTTCCGATGCCCCCTCGCCGGTTTCCGTGTCCTCTTCAGCGTCTTTGCGACCCTCCACGGTTCTTTGTGGGTTGTTGCCGCCTTTCAAAGTAAACTTTTTCTTGCCCAGTGCGTTTCTCTCCGTATTTTACTCGCTTCCTACACTGAAAACAACTTATATGTCGTCGTGAATTTCAGCGACCCCTCTGCAACGTTCTCGGAAAATTCTCCCGTTTACGTCCCCTCCGAAATTGCAACCACCGTACAATGACCAACTTGTAGCCTCCTTTCGAGTAGTACAAGTGTTACCACATCACTTTTATCGCCGGAACCCGTAAAAATGAGGAAGAAGCGTATAGTGTTCAGTAGAACTACTATAGGCGGCAGCACGATACAAGCGATGCGCCGCAAAGATAGAAGAGTCGGTATTCGTTGTATGAGCAGGCGAGTAGCGTCGAATCACGAATAAACATACAGTTGTACCGTTATCGAACAAGTCATTATTCAGAGCCAGGACTACATTTTGGCGACGAGGGTCGGGCAATCGCGGACGCGACGCGGAACTCGGGTAGTTCATCAGAAAATCGCGCTTAGACGCAGAGAAAACAAAAAAAAAACGTGCTCGTTTGACTCGGGAATTCCCTTGACAAAATAGCAAATTCGGCAAGAATTACTTAATTCGACCCCAACGGATAGAGCGTGTTTCTGAGATGGGAAAGATGATTTCGCGGATTTGAGATTTACGCGACGAGCCAAGGCCTGAACGACAAGACGAATCAAGCTACACTTCTACATTGCTGCAGTCTCGCACTGCAGGACGTATTTTTTTCGATTCCCGGCGCCAACGCAGTAGGAGCAACAGAGGACGCGTACCAGAAAACGGAAGATGCCTTTTTGAAGTTTTTTCAAACCGCGAGCGAATACGACATACGAAAGATACGTTTTCCGAAACATGTCGCAACGCGAGTGCGAACCGATTAGGCAATTCGTGACGCGGCTTCGACAACAGGTGGAATATTGTGCGTTCGGTGCCGAGGAGGAAGATATGCGCGATCAAATAATCGAAAAGTGCTAATCGATGGAAGTGCGGAAACGGGCATTAGAAAAAGGAGACGCCACATTGAAAGACGTGCTGGACGTCGCCGTGGCGTACGAAGCAACCGCGATTCGAATGCAACAGCACAAAGGGGAACCGGTCGCGAAAATCAAGGGAAAAAAACACCCAAGTGAACAATGGGAAAGGAAACCACATAATCGCGCAAAAACGTGCTATCGATGCGGGCGGCCTGGTCACCTAAAAAGCGATAAAAATTGCCTTGTCTGGGGTCGCTAATGCACGGCTTGTGAAAAGCCGTATCATTTTGCCTGCGTGTGCCGGGCGGAACAAGATAGCGGATACAACACGGAGAGAAAGAAGAAAGCGCATTGCGTGGGTGACGACGAAGAGGAGGGCAACCGCGAGAGAGAAAAAGAATACGCGTTTGGAATTTGTGGAACGCGATCGGTAGAAGAGAAATCGGTCGGTGTAACGAGGTTTTGTGACTCCGAGTCAGTGCGGTCGGTAAAAGAAGAATCTGTTAACACGATCGTCGGCGGTGTTCCGTTGGTGATGCTCGTTGACTCCGGTGCGACTTGCAACATTATCGATATAAAAACGTGAGAAATGTGTAAAATGCGCGGAATGGAGCGCGAATCAAAGAAAACAAGCGGAAAAAAGTTTACGCGTTTGGTGGAGGCGACAATTCGCAACTTGCTGGTGAATTTACTCGTGGGGTAAAAGTAAACAAAACAAAGGTTTCTGCTACATTTTTAGTGATTACAGGGATTGGGCGTTCATTGTTGTGATATGTAACCGCGAATCAACTGGAAATTTCAAAAATTGGGCCAGAGTTGCAAGTAAACAAAGTGAATTTTGAATAATATGGGGAAAAATCATTCTCTGGGATTGGGAAGCTGAAAGATTCCCAGCTCAAGTTGCAATTTAACAGAAACGTCAAACCAGTCGCACAGCCAGAACGGAGGGACCCTTTCTCTTGACGGACGCGCTCGCTGCTCAAATCAACAAGCTTCTTGAACTTGACATCATCGAAGAGGTTAAGGGGCCAACGCCATGGGTCTCGCCGGTGACCTTGCCCCCCAAGCGATCAGGAGGAAAAAGACTATGCGTCGTATATGTATATGCGTCGACAGTATATGCGTCGAGCAACGAAGCGGTTAAACGCGAGGGGTATCCCATGCCGGTTTTCGAAGATATTTCGAATGTAGTAACGGGTTTTAAATTTTTTAGTACTCTAGATTCAACTTTTACACATCTTCAAATCGAACTCGAACAAAAATCTCGTGAAATACCAAACTTTCTCTCGCATGAAGGAATATTTCGATACAAACGCCTGATGTTCGGAATCAGCTCTGCATCAGAAGTGTAACAACGAATCATGCGGTCGGTTTTGAGCGGTTTGAAAGGTGTGACAAATTCACTCGACGATATTTTGGTTTACGGAGAAACGTAAAAAGAACATGAGATATTAGAAAAAGTGTTGGAAAGATTGGTAAAAAAAGGGACAACTTTAATAAGGAAAAAATGTGTGATTGGGCAGAAAGAAATTACGTTCTTAGGCTTTAAAATTTTTGGGGACGGGCACCGCCCGATAGAGTCAAAAATAGAAAAAGTCATGCGATTCCACAGGCCAAGCTCACCGATCGGGGTGCGCAGGTTTCTGGGGTTGGTAAATTTTTGCACTCCATTCATACACGACATGGCCACGATTGGCGAACCATTGCGAAGATTGACGCGCAAAGACAGAAAATTCGCTTGGGAGGATGCCTTACAGGTTGCATTTGACAAGTTGAAAAAGTGTCTGTGCGACGCGGGTACCCTGGGGATGTACGATCAAAATGCGCCTACTGGAGTCGTCGCGGATGCGTGCCCTCACGGAATTGGAGCGATTTCAACACAAAAACTCGAGGGTGTTCGGCGCGTTATAAGATATGCGAGTAGAAGTTTGACAGAGTGTGATAGACGGTATTCACGAACTGAAAAAGAAACGCTTGCTTTGGTGGTCGCCTGCGAAAAGTTTAATAATTGGATTTATGGTTTGAATTTTCAATTAGTAACTGACCACAAAGTACTTGAATATATTTTTGCTCCTCAATCAATACCGACTGCCAGAATTTATAGATGGGTTTCACGATTGCGACCGTACAAATATCGGGTTCGTCATGAAAAAGGAAAAACAAACATTGTCGATCCTTTGTCTCGGTTGCTGCCCATCTGGGTACCGAATCCAAATGAAAATAGTTCTTCCGACGACCTCTACATCAATCTCATCGTAAATAAGAGCGTGCCCCGCGAGGCATCTTTGAAAGAAATAAAGGTCGAATCTGAAAAAGACCCGTTGTTGATCGAAGTTCGAAGAGCATTCATGAACGATGTATGGAATACTCTGTGAAGTTCGAGATTTCGTTTTATCAAAGATAAATTATGCATTTATAACAACATCGTTTTGCAAGGAACGAGAATCGTCATCCCGAAGAGTCTGCAACAGAGAATTCTTCACATTGCGCACGAGGGTCACCCTGGAATCGTCGGCATGAAGAATCGTCTCCGCAGTAAATTATGGTGGAACGGGATCGACAAAGACGCTAAGAGATTCGCAAAACCCGCCCAGGTTGTCAGCTGGTGCAACACTCAGTGAACTTGGCACCAGTCCATCGCAACCGCCTTCCAAATCGACCTTGGGAAGTTCTAGCATTAGACTTCATGGGACCATTGCCATCGGGCGATCACTTATTCGCCGTAGTCGATTATTACAGCCGCTACGTCGAAGTCGAGGTCATACGCCAAATAAAAACTGACGTCGTAATCAAACGACTCCTAGATCTGTTGGTACGCCATGGTTTTCCGGAGAGAGTCGTGTGCGACGACGGTAGACAGCTAAATGCCAAGGACTTTGACGACTGCGTGAAGTCTAACGGCATCTACGTATTCCATTCAGCGCCTTTTTGGCCTCAAGCAAATGAAGAGATCGAGAGACAATAGGAGCCTTTTTAAACGCCTGAAAATCGCTAAAGCTGAAAAAAAAGATTGGAGGGGAGAGTTGGCCAAGTTTTTGCTGAAGTATCGGTCGACACCGCATACTACTACATGCGTATTACCTGCTGAAATGCTCTTCAATCGAAAGATGCGGAACAAGCTGCCTGAAATCAACTCACGTGAGCAGCTGGATAAAGAAATACGAGAAAGAGATGCTTGGAAGAAACTGAGAAGGAAAGATTACACCGACTAGAAACGTCACGATAAATACTTAGAGGTGCAACCAGAAGACGCAGTTCTCCTCAAGCAACCTCACCAGAACAAACTGAGTACCACCTTCGACTCAACCCAGTACCGAGTCACAGACAGACACGGGACCGCCGTAACTATCCAGGCTCCCAACGGTTCCGCGTGCAAACGCAACACCTCTCACGTTGTTCTACTCCAGTCTCCAGATGAAGTCGAAGATCCACCACCAAACAACAAGTTAACAATGGCAGAACCATCGATCTTGAAAACAACACGCCAAGAAAGCGACACTGAAGATTTGCAACCATCCAAACCAGAAGAAAATCATATTCAGCCGTCACCGCTTCCGGTGCCCGAGCGTCGCCCTCCGGCGCGTTTCGTAGTTGAGCATTGATAAAAAAGACAATTTGGATATAAGACATTAAGCCTTTAAACTGTTTTTGTTAAGAAGTGAATGTAGTGTGCGTTAGAATAACTATAGGCGGCAGCACGATATAAGCGCTGCGCCGCAAAGATAGAGAAGTCAGTATTCGTTGTATGCAGTCTTCCGAACTGTAGCAGAATTCTGCTACATGACAGAATTCCCCCAACGCGTAGCATAGAAATCATGCCACGCTACTATTCCATGCTACGTGTTCTAAAAACTCTTGAAAGCCTGGAGTAGCATATGGCATTTCTTTTTATTATAAAAAGAGACTATTTTCCTAACTATTTTCTTGAAATGAATTAACCTCAATAGGAAAACAATTGCAAGTATTGCAACTGTAAATATGTAAATGAACAAAACAAAAACTTGAAGTGGCAAATGTGCAGTGTAGCGTCCGGTCCTTGAAATAGAGTGTTTGAGAAAATTTTTTTTCCCAAAATATGTGTTTTTTAGCAAGGAACTCAATTAAGTTTGCGGAGACGTGGTAATTTTGCATTAACATTATTAAAAATGCAAAAAGTGTTGTGACAAGTGAGTGTTTCAAGAAGTTATTGAGGTCTATTTAGAAACTTTCATTACAGAACTCATTTTATTAGCAACTTTTATCAAGGAACTTACTCTAAGGACCGGTCGTTGAACTGCACATTTACCTTAGAAGTTCACAATTTTTTTCACGACGAACAACTGTGTATAGATGAAATTAACGAGTTTTTAAATTTTTTCTCCAGAATAAAAAAATTTTTAATTGCTATATTGACAATTTTTGCAATTTCTGAGCTTCGACAATTATTTTATTTCTAAATTTAATAATTTTTTATTATTTACAGTTGAATTCAAAAAGGTTTCAATTTTTTCAATAAAAAAATTAACTATAACTGAATTGACAATTTTTTTAAATTTCAGGAGTAGAAAATTATTGAACTTCGAAATTCAACGACTGAAAACAATTTTTTCATGATGAACAATTGGTGCAGATGAGATTAACAAGTTTTTTTTTCCAAGAATAAAAAAATTTGTGATTGCTAAATTGACAATGTTTCAAATTTCTAAGAGTCGACAATTACTTCATTTCTAAATTGAATAATTTTTCATCGCTTTCAGCGAAATTTAACAAGTTTTTCAATTTATTCTACCAATAAAATAATTTTCCCAAAGTGAATGAACAATTTTATAAATTCTAGGAGTAGGAAATTATTCTTCTCCAAAACTCAACGATTCGAAAAATTTGTTCCATGATGAACAATTGTGTATAGATGAAATTTACAAGTTTTTCATTTTTTTTCAATAATAAAAAAATTTTTATTTGCTTAAGTGACACTTTTCTCAATTTTTGAGAGTCTACAATTACTTTATTTCGGAATTCGATATTTTTTTATCGTTTTCAGCTGAACTTAACGAGTTTTCGAATGTCTTTTCTTGATAACAAAATTTTCTATAACTGAATTTATAATTTTCCAAATTTTTAGAAGTCAAAAATTATTGTATTCCTGAATTCAACGATATCACATTTTATCATAATTAAGAATTCTATATAGATAAAATGAACAATTTTTTAATTTTTTTTTTAAAACTAAAAAAGTTTTTAATCGCTAAATTGACAATTTTCAGAATTTAGAAGAGTCGACAATTACTTCATATCTGAATTCGATGCTTTTTTTCCCAGCTGAATTTAACGTGTTTTTGAATTTATGTAAAAAAAAATTCTTTCTCTAGCTGAATTGACAATTTTTCCAGTTCTCAGGAGTGTAAAATTATTGTATTTCTGATTTTGACAAGTTTTCGGTATTTTTCATAATAAAAAATTGTGTATAGCTAAGTTTAACGAGTTGTACTCGTTTTTTCAACAATCAAAGTTTTCAATTGCTAACTTGGCAATTTTATGAATTTCGATGAGTTCACAATTATTCTATAACTGAATTTGACGTTTTTTTTATTGTTTTCAGCTGCATTAAACAAGTTTTTTTATTTTCTCACATAAAAAATTTGTCATAGCTGCATTTAATGATTTTTGCAGAATCAATACATTCTTCATAGATGGATTCAACAATTTTTTGGGTTTTTCCACGAAAAAAATTTTTGATAGCTGAATTGATATTTTTTTCAATTTCTAAGAGTCAAAAATGATTTTATATCTTCATGTGAGAAGTTTTGATTCTTTTTTTATAAACAATTGTTCATAGCTCAATTTGAGAAGTTTAGTATTTTTTTCAATAGAAAAAAATGTGTTATAGTTGAATTCAACAATTTAATCAATTTTCATAAAATCGAGCAATTTTTGATAGACGAATTGAACAATTTTTTTTTCACAATTAAGACAATGAGCAGAACGATATGCAATATGTATATAATTAAACAATACAAATGCGAATTTCGATAAAATATTGTTGATTAGACGTAAACGCTATAATAATGTATACACGTTTATTGGATATATTAACCTTGTGATTCCTGATTGAAATTTAGGATTAAGGGTAGGGGGGGGGGGGGAGGTGGATTTCCGCTGTTTTTGATTTTGGTGTTTCCTGGATGTTAGTAACACGGATTTGCGCGTGGGATTTGATACTTAAAGATTTTTTGATGCATTAAGTCTCCCTTGTAACTTTCACACTTGAAAGATTCCCAAAAACGACATATTTCACAAATTTCGTTCAACATTCTTCATTTTTGATAAGATCCCTCATAAGGAACTTGTGAAATCTGTTCAGAGTTACAAGGGTCAACTATATCACATGATTATCGGATTTTTATTGGATTTTCATAAAAGTGTAATAATTGCAAAGTCACTATAGCGACAATCATTTAAATCTCTCTGTCACATTTCTTTCATCTAAATATGAAGACATTTCAAAGACGTTAACTATCAGCTTCGGTTTTTCAATCGGAGAATTTCCATCGAAATTTGCAAGCGACGAGGAAAATATTCGAGTTATTTTCTGTGACTAAATCGGCTTTTTTTGATCCGACAAGTTTTTCCGTACCTTCGACGACCGAATATGTTACCTAGAGAACGCTTCACAGTTCGACCACAAAGTATTTTTTGTATTTTCCACTTTGGATACGGCAAATATGGAGTATAACGGTAAAATTGAACTAATGTAAGTCTACAATCTTTGGGGCTAAATGCGTATCACAGTGGGAGGATTTTCAACGCTTCTTTTTTTTGTCGTTACTTTTTAAAATCCTAGTTCGTTTATTAGGCATGCCAATCCCTTGATTGTTTTTGTAGCTATTATTTCCTTTTTTTTATTTTTATTCTCAAGTCACGCGTGTTATTTGTATCGTGGTACTCCAAATGACTTTCCGACACTCCAAATAACGAACATCCAAAATCTATGTGGACGTAGTTATTTCAAGTGGTAAAACAAATTCCATTTGGCAACACCAATAGTCGATCGTTTGTACTGATGACGAATTGTGAAAAATCTATATCGATAATCATTAATATTTAAGTGAGACATGCACGAAGATTGCTGTAAAAATTCATGTTTTGTTTCTTTAAAATTTAAAAATTTTTCACAAAATCATGAAAAAGAAAAAAATAATTTTTTTTCATCATAATATGGAGAAACTCGTGGATTTTTAAATGAATAAATGAATGGATAATACTTTTGAAACAATCAAAATCATGAAAAAAAGAATACAACGAACATACTTTTTCATAAATAGTTGAAAAATCAAAATGAGTACAAAAATGTATTCCAAAAACTATAAAAAAAGTAATTCAATCGTAGATACACTGGCTATTCGAAAAATTCTAACTATCAAATATTATGCATCAATATTTTTAACGATTTACTACAATATGCAAGTAATGAGCCCAAACTTCAAAAATATAAATCAATATTTGAACAATTGTACATCGATCCCAGCAAAAACGTAATGATAATCATCAATCACTTTATCATCACCGAATTTGTTTGTCACGGTAAACAAAAATAATGCACACATTCGTCGACGCTGCGAGTTTAATTGACACATACAAAGTCCGAAAATGTCCCTACTAGGACAGTAAAATTAGGCTGAAATCAATGTTAGAGATTGGAATTTTCCGGAACAAACTGACATTTTAGAGGTTGTTATAAGTCCGTAAGAGATGGAATTTTCCAAGTTTTCGACTTCTAAACCATTGCGGTTTTTCTGCCATCTTTATTTCAAAAGGTGAGTTAGTTTTTCACGTTTTTCTTGCTTATTTTCGAAATTAACAGAAAAAGTCGTGAATACTTTGTTGTAGAGCGTAAAAATCTCTACAATATGATCCCTATGTCGATATCCTTTTTCTTACGAATAAACAAATGGTCATTGTTTATAACAAGAAAAAAAGAATGGAAATATTTTGACCCGGAATATCTCGGTAACCGTTGTTGTACGTCCACTATCGTTAACGACATTTTTTCCCTTTTCGAAAAGCCCCTCTATAAAATACCTAATAAATGAACGATGAAATGAACTTATTTGATAGAACGGCGAAGGACCCTAAAGTGCCCAAAGTTTGTACGGCCCTGTCCCTTCGCCGGAAACGCGCCGGAAACATGTTGAAAACAGCGCAGCCATCTTTTTTCCAGCAAGTGGCGAGAAAACCGCTCCGCGCGGCAAAGCGGGGGTCACGCTATAGGGATATAAAAAGGGCCCAACAGGCACAAAAGTCAGTGACTCGGGACGCTTAGCTGCGCCTTTCCCCACATCACTGCGCGGAAAAAAACACGTCTACTCCCCTTGCTCTAGTGCAACCGTTCGCTTCATTGCGACAGCGCTCCAGTGCTACAGCACTTCAGTGCGACAACGCTTTCAGTGGGACAGCGCTTCAGTGCGACAGCGCTTAAGTGCGACGATTCGCTTTAGTGCGACAACGTTTCAGTGCGACAACGCTTCAGTGCGACAACGCTTCAGTGCGACAATTATTCGTGAACAACTAACCTATCTAATGGAGCAAACTATTAGTTTCCAAACCCCCGCCTTGTTAATGTGTTCTTTTAACCCTGAAATCCCACTTATAACAATTGGCACCCAACGTGGGGCAAGTGTTGCAACCTGACGGCTGCACGGATCTTGTGGAATGCGTCCACCACCTCGCCCAAGCCTTACCGACGCTAGCCAAAAGACAAGTACGTCTCTCATAAACCGGCGAGTACCCTCTCGCCGTAGCTTTCTCCGAAATACCCCGGAGCCTCGGCATTCTTCCCCGAGCCCTATACTTAACACTTCCGGTAGTATTCAAAAATCGGTGGCGCCCAAATCTCAGGTACCAAAACCCCTCGTAACCGCGAAGTTCCACAACGTCATCAAGAGTCCAAGGACTTCAATCTACTCTCGTGGTTAAAAGGCAGCGAGGTAGACCACGCAAAAACCAAGTCCAAGAACTCTCTACAACGGAGAAAAACAGGCAAATACCCCCTATCCAACCACAAATAGAGCTATATGTCACAAGACAGCCGACAATGGATCGAAGACCTCCCCCCGGAGCTTCCTTGTTCGACTGGGTACAAATGCTGCGAGCCCTCACTCGATCCACTCCAATCCAACCAACCTATCAAGCCCTGGATCACGAAGATCCAAACAGTTTCATCGAGAGAAGCCTCTAATATGTCAAACTATGGAATTGAACGAGAATCAGTACGCGGGAACCATTTCGATGGGTTTTAGAGGCGAGGCCGAGAAATGGTGTAGAGCCTACCAAGGGATAGAACTTTCTTGGAGACGCTTTCGCGAAATGTCTCTTGCACGCTTTGACTCCATGACGGTAAAAACGCGATTACAGGCTCAACTGTACTCCAAACGGCAGAATGAAGAAGAGGCAGTAGGACCATTTCTTCAAATGAAATACCAAGTTTTTGGTAGAATTCACCCGGACGAACCCAAGGGAGCTGAAATCGCCCCACTCCTAGAGTTGCTGAAACCCTCTCTACGCTGCTTGGTACGCCCAACGCGCCCCCGAACGTTTGACGAGCTCATCAACAATGCGATAGCGGTTAAATTCGACGAAAATGAGCAAATCCTGGCGCGGGTCACTCGAAAAGAAGACCCAAAAATCAAGCCTCCGCAAAATACGGTCACTACATAAGAAAGATCCGTTCCCTCATGTTGGCATTGCCCCAGGCGGCACCTTAACCGAGTCTGCCCTGTAGTAAAGCAGCAACGTGAACAACCCTCACCCCTAATCCCACCCCAACAACTCCGAGGCCGAAAAACTGGCGACAGGCGGCAGATCTCAGAGCTCCTGCCGCCAATCAACAACAATAAGTTAAAGTATTGCAGAATCAGCGACGGGACAACTTTCCCGAGTTCTGCTCTAGGTAGGCGAGCTGGAAATCAATGCATTGCTTGATACCGGCGCCTCGCACAATTTTATCAATGCTTCCTTCTTGCCCAACCTAGAAGTCAAATTATTACCCAACACAGAAAAAACGATCAAATTAGCCACTCATAACGACACCATGCCCCTGCTAGGAACAGTAAATTTTCAAATCAAGATACAGGGACGCCCTAGAACAATAAGCGCGCTGGTTTCAAGTCACTCGAGAGAAGTTCTGGTACTCGGCTACCCCTGGATGGTTGGTGGAGATGCAATTTTTGATACGCTCAGTGACTGCCTGTATTTAGGAGTAAATGACCGTTTTCCTCTGCACCCACAACACTCCCCCCCCCCCACCCCCTACGAACCAAACGCTAGACCACAATCAGATCAAGGAAGATTTTCCCAGTGAATATCGAGAACAATTTCGTGGACTTCTTGACGGATTTCGCAGCATATTTCAACCCCTAGGACAGTCGTCATAAATATGCACGGTCCCTCACACTATAAACTCAAATACTGGAAGTCCCATACGAACCCCGCTGCACAGATATAACCCCGAGAAACAACAGTTCATAAAAGAGCAAGTTTGCGAAATGCTCGTCAACGGGGTCATTGAGTCTTGTAAATCCCCTCATGATTCTCCACAAAAAAAAAGGACGAATTAACAATCTCTCATATCCGAAAAACGTGACCCAACAAGCGCTCTCTCACAGCACCTAGAGTAATTTTAGCTATTTTAAGCGAGTCTTCGTCCGCTCAGCGTTAAATAACAGAAGCTCCGGTTCCTGCTCCCGGACCAGTTCCACTCCATACATCACCTGGATATAACCCACATTTCTACCGTGCACACATCTACGCAGACCCCGAATACAAATTATTAATGTTCAGGATTCTCAATGTAAGACCCTTTGTTGGCAACTTCGACAGGAGCATTATCCTGGCTTCTCACGTTCGCGCTTAGATGAATGTGGACGCTATGAATGAACCAAAGGCCTAGACAATGGCCATGGCAGAACTCCTTTCCCCCGCAATGGCCGCCTCGTACTTCCAACCTCAAGAGCAAGCACACGCGACCCTAGCAGCAGTCGTCTGACACCTTGCGAATGACATACCATCTTTCGCTCCTTATCTTGAGCCTGTGAACTGGTCTAACATTACCCAGTTCATTGCATCACATTTTGTGGGCGAAGGTTTTCCACTATCGGACATCAGGTTCCGAGCCGGAGGCAACAATCCATACATGCCAGACGAGGCAGGTCAAATCCCGATATTAACCCCCTCAGAAGATGCTGCGAATTTATGTGCGTTTGCTGCACAGTCCATTTGGAATACAAATCCAGCATGTGTCGACATGATTGGCATGTGCCGGCATGATTGTGTCACACATGCTGGCGATTGTAAAACAGGAACAGGTTTCCTCGCGAGTCATAGGTAAAGTCACGAATGATATCCGAACAGAACTTGAGGTTGATATCGAGATTTAAAATAAGGCGATCCCCCTGTACGACTATCATTATGAAGCATTCACTTCTGATGAAAACATTGGCGACATCTTTAATCATTGGATTGAGTGGATTCCCGCAGCTGCCCTCCGACTTTCGCTCCTTGTGCAGCAAGCTGCCTTCGCCGGTCTGACGGGCTTTTGCACAATCGGAAAAGCCATCAAGCTCTTTGAAGATTTTCCTTGGGCCCGAGTCGCAGTCATTCTAACATCTAACGTGGCGAATTCCCGAGCGGAAGACACCGTAATAGCTGGTCATCAGTACTATGGCTTTAGGAGAGACCTCGGAGTCGCGAAGTCCACATTGTACAAGTCCCTGGCATGGCTCGCAAAAGAGATCCTGATAAGATTCAATGGCGATGTCACACTACGGAATTACAAGGGATGGACTCGAATACCTGCTCATCATGGTGTCCTTGTCAACTTACTGGAAACCTATGAAGCCACAACAGACGCCAGACTCGAAGGAGGGGCCAATCAGCAAGTCGAAGGAAAACCCTTCATACTCCGAACAGACAACAGCGCCCTAACATGGCTCCATCAGTCCAAGGAAGTCCGATCCAAGCTGAAGCGATGAGCTCTCCTGCTACAGGAATTTTCGTCTCGCACAGAACATTGCCCAGGGAAAGAAAACCAGCTAGCAGACACTCTATCCCAGCGTCCCATGGATATGGTCGCTGACCCCCCGAATGAAGAGAGGTTGTTTCCACCCCCCGGCGATATATTGCCCCAGAAGTACTCTCCAGTGATGAATGTGTTAGATTATGACTCCTTAATCCACGAGGTAGTGGATTCACAGAAGCGTGACGCCAAATTACAATCCCTAGTTGCAGAATGTAAAAACATCTTCAAGGACAAAAATCCCTTGCAGACCAGGAGATCTCATTTGTGAACCACCACCGCTTACAAACACAGAAATTCCAGATCTTCGATTCCATAACTTTAAACTGGCAAACGATTGTTCCCCCGGAAACACGATTCAGGGTGATGTACTATTACCACAAGGAACCATTGGCGGGGCACCCCGGAATGGATGAGACACTACGTGCCATCCAACGTCGGTATTCCTGGAGAGGAATGCAGAAAGACGTCAGGGACTACGTATCCCAGTGCCGTTTATGTGCAGCTGTAAAACCCCGGAACAGGCCCACGCCTGATCACCAACGACCCCGCCAACCCCAGCAACCTTTCGAACTCATAACCCTGGATTCAATGGGCCCATACCCGCGATCGCAAAAAGAGAAACGACATTCACTCGCGGTATCTGACGCGTTCTCCCGCCGGGTTGAAGCCTATCCCCTCCGAAACGCGACCACTACTGAAATCATAGATAAAATAGAATCCGAATTCTATCCTAGGTGGGGGTACAGTAAGGCTGCCCTGACAGACAACGGGCCACAATTTACGAGAAAAATGTGAGAACAAGCGTGCGCCCGCTGGCATACAGCACTCTGGACTACTCCAACATACCACCCCCGAGCCAACCCCACTGAGAGACGGAATTAAAACGTCAAGAAATTGCTCCGAATACACCTGGACAAGCGTTTACACGATCATTGGGACGAGCCCCTACCAGAAACGCTCTTTGCCTTGAGAAACCGCCGAAATAGCGCCATCGGACGATCCCCCAGCCAGACCCTAATAGGAAGAGACCTCCTGCGACCAGGAGAATGAAAAACCACTAATGTGACTTTTGACCCAACAACAGCGTCAAGGATAAATGACATACAAGAGCATCACGCGGACCATGTCGTGTTTACAAGCAACCCTGGATCAGAAAAATAACTTCAGGTGAGAGATCAGGTCTTTCTACGCAACCACACGCTGTCGAAAGCCGTCGATAAATATTGCGTCGGATTGGCCTCTAGCTGGGAAGGACCATTCCCGATACACTTACATCTCAGTGGAGATGTATATCTTGTTTCACGAGATAAGCAACTGGTAAAGGTTTATCCAAGCCAAATAAAGGTCAGCCCAAATTCTCACATAACCCTACCAGTAAAGTGACCCTAAGATTCAGAAGGCTCCCCGGAAAATGTAGAACAAATTGAATACATCCCAGAAACCCTCCCTCGACGGCGAGGAAGGCCCAAAAAGCGTAGAGTGGACCCCGAAAAAACCTTCGATTCTCGCGCCAAATCAGCCGAACATTCCCTCGCTAGATATCATTTACGCCCCCGGCGAGACCCTCTTAAAATCTCACTAAGCTACGAATTGAATATGACTATCATAATGGTAGATATAAAATAAACAAGTTCCTCGAAAACGGCCCGGCGATTGTTGTACGTCCACTATCGTTAACGACATTTTTTCCCTTTTCGAAGAACCCCTCTATGAAATACTCAATAAATGAACGATGAAATAAACTCATTTAATAATGCGGCGAAGGTCCCCAAAGTGCTTCAAGTTCGTGCGGCCCTGTCCCTTCGCCGGAAACGCGCCGGAAACACGTTGAAAACTGCGGCGCCCTCTTTTTTCCAGCAAGTGGCTGGAAAACCGCTCCGCGCGGCGGAGTGGGGGTCGCGCTAGAGAGATATAAAAAGGGCTCAACAGGCCCAAAAGTCTCGGTCCAACGCTCCGTTCAGACTTAAATATAAGCTTCCGCACCAAATCTTACTCTAGGACTTACTCCTACACACCTGCCCTAATAAGCGGGAATAAAGTATG
>JAPYZK010000391.1:0-28164 GCA_030522785.1 Platygaster equestris
AAAAAGTTGTAAATTTCTTCCGAAACGAAATCTGAGCTAGAGCCTCATAAACTAATGAAAATGGTACAAACATTATCAAAATGATACAAAAAAGGTCAGAAAAATTTCTGCATATTTTTAAAAACGTTGAAAAAACATTTTTACACGAAAAATATTTTCTATAAAACTTTTATGAATCCACTCAATAAAAAATGCAAATCTTATAAAACTTTTCTAAAACGCACCTTATACAAATTTTTATACACATTTTTTATAAGGTTTTTATAGAAACTAGAATCACTAGGGATGCGAATTCAGGAATTATTAAACCTGGATTTGAATTATTATAATATCGATTATTCTAGGCTGAGGCGAAGTCGAGCAAAAAATCGCCATGTGAAATAAATTTTATACACCCAAAGGTGTTTTTCGATACGAGCAGGGCAATAAACAGACGTTTATTGCCCTACCACCCCCGGGAATTCCTTCGTTTCGACGCCTTTGCGTGTGTTTACGGGTAAACATAATATTCCCTCTGCAGCAGTCAACTCTGCGAAGCGATCCAAAGAGCAGGTGGATACATATCCGGCTGTCTATCTGTCTATATTCGACCCTATTGCCATGCGTTTGATTGTCGTGTCTGGTTTCCCTGTGCGCGGGAGCCGCGTAATGTGGATGCTATTTGAGCTGCCTCGGGGATGTTAATTTGCCGAGCACCGAGCTTCTGCATTTTTACACCTCTGCGGCGAGGTTATATATGAACGCGTTTCGTGGAATAGAAGGGGATGAAAATAGTATTCTCCGATTTGTTCAACGTTTTGGATATTCGAAAATTCTCGAAATCGAGAAATGGGGAATTTAAAAACGAAAGTAGGAGAAGCTTTACGAATTTAGACATTTAGGCACGGACAGGGGCGGATCCAGCAAAATATTTTGGGGTGGGTTTGGAAAATCTTCATGTACATCATATTGGTGTTTTCGATATTTATTAAATGAGTCATCTATAAGCTACATTGAATGTCATTTTCCAATTTTTCTACGGATCTTCGATTAACACTACTCAGTCAACTACAGTTAATAGTTCATTTTGAAAAAATTTCGAAAAATTAAGCTATCTACTTCAAATTTCAACATTAAACTTGAAACTTTATAAGTGAACATCAAACTTGAAAGTTCGAAATTGAACATCGAACTTGAAACTCGAAATTTCAACTTGAAGCTCGAAACTTCAAATTTTAACATCGGATTTGAACACAAATGTTTAAGTTGAATTTTGAGTTTGAAACTTGAATTTTGACTTTGAAATTTGAATTTATGGACCTCTGTCATCTTATTTAAACTTTGAACTCCGAACGTTGAATTTGAGTTAAACTTCAAATTTTAACTTCAATCTTTAAGCATGAACTTCGAACTTAATACTTCAACATCAACTTTGGACTTGGAACTTAAAAATTGAATTCTAAATTTGAACTTTAAAATTCAAACTTGAAACTCCAAACTTTGAATTCAAACTGTCAACTCCGAACCTAAACATCCAACATCACATTTGAACTTTGAACTTCAATCTTCAAATTCGAATTCTAAAACTCAAATCCAAACCTTGAGCATCAAATTATAGAACTTCGAATATCAAACTTTGACTTTAAACTGCGAACTTTCACTCTAAACTCCAGATTCCGAATTTAAACTTCAAATTTCAAATCCAAACTTCAAACTTTGAGTATAAACTTCAAATTTGAACTCGAACTTCTAAAATTTGGAAATATCGTCAATTTCATATTAGTAATTTGATATAAACTCCAAATTTGAACCTTGACCTCCAAACTTTACATCCGAATTTGAAACTCAAAACTTTGAATTTGAACTGTAAACTTCCAATATGAACTTAAAATATCAAATGTGAAAGCGTTGAACTTCGTATTTTAAATTCAAACTTTGAACTTTAAATTTTCAATTCTAAATACTGCTCAAACCTCTGAATTCCCAATTTGAACTTTGAATTTGAACTGTCAACTCCAAATTACGACATTAAATCCAATTTTGGTACTTCTAACTTCAAATTCAAACCTCAAACTTCAAATTTGTTCCCATTGTTTATACAAAAATTAATAATTTACAACAAAGATACCAAAACTGCAATATTGCATGAAATCTCACTAACCTGCGAAATTTAATTTTTCTTTCCTCTTTTACCAAGTGACCTCTAAATTCTCATGTTTTCAATCATTATTGGAAATTGAAGTCCATTAATTGTGAAATTTTGAAAATAAAGAAAAATGTAAAAACGCCTGAAATTTTGTAACAGAATTTCTTTAAAAAAAACCGACAAATTCAAAAATCTAATGAATTCTTGAGCAACTCTACATATAAATTCTAGATTTGAAAAATTACTCGAATTCTGAAATTTTCGAACTATTATTTTCCAAGATATTCTCGAGTCATCATAATGAAAACCATTCAAGTTCCTCAAAAGGTCATTTCAAAAATGACAGAGGTTTTTCGAAAATTCTTTGGAAACTTTCAAAAATTCAGAAATTTTACAATTTTACGAATTCTGGTAACCTTCTAGATGATAGAATCAACAGTCACTAGAAAAATTCTTAGTCTTTCAAATATCCCACGTTTTTTGAAAATTCTCTCGCAAATTTAAAAAAGTCATATTTTGGAATATTCACAATTCGATATTAAATTCCATGAGTCTTGAAATTGATATAATTTCTCTAAAAATTCTCAGAAACTCCGATTCAATGTCGCAAACAAATTAAATCCCCCCAATTACATTCCCATTCAACTCGCAATAAAAACTTCCAACTTGCATTAAATTTCCCGATTTCAGTCCATATTTGAATCCAATATTCCACAAAAACCAGCAGTATTAATGGGTTAAACAGCGCAGGGAGACCCGACTCATTCCTCCTTTTTCCCTTTTAACTTTTCCCTCCTTTCTGCAGTTCTACCACTTTGTTCTCGTCGCTCCAAAGTCCGCGTTACTTTGCTTCGCAAGTTGGAAGTAGAATTATTGCTCGAAGCAATTACACACTTCGCAGCTGAATTAACCCTTGAGAAAAATTGCGCCGTAACGTCGACATTTGTACTTTTACACAAAGTCAGATCAAGTTTTCGTGTCGCCATTTTCTTTATTCTCTACTTGAAAGAATGTTTCGAAGCTTTTTTACAGAACGAACTTATTGTTCGTTCAAGTATTGAGATCTATAGAACAAGGATGCAACCAGAAATTTCGTTCGGAGGGGGCTGAGATGATTTTTATTCGAAATTCATTCAAGTTGAAAAAGTACAGTTTTATTGAGGAATTGTGAAAATTTCATTGATTCTTAGAATTTTCAGAACTGTCTGATCTCACTCAAGTCGCTGCAATTTCCAAAGTTTTTGGAATTCTTCAAATTGGCAAAATTCTCTAGACTTTTTGAATTCTCGAAATACTACAAACTTCGAAAATTCGCGAAATTGTTGGGAATATCGAAATGTACGGAATGTCCGAATATTGCTAGTTTCTCAAAGTTTCAGAAATTCGTAAAATTTCCGGAATTTTAATAATTATCGGAGTATTGTAAATTAGCAGAATGTTCGAAACTTTTTCAAATTTGTGAGATTATAAAAATTTCCAAAATTCTGAAAATTTTGAAAATTAAAAAAAGTTTGAAAATTTTGAAAATCCTCTCAACTTTGAAATGTATCCAAATAGTCGAAAATCTTGAAATATAATAAAAATATTCCAAATAAACGAAAGTTTTTCGAAATTTTAGAAATTCGTAAAATTCTGAAAATTTCAAGAATTCCGAAAACTGCCTTAATTCTCAAGATTTGCGAAACTTTATTGAATCTCTGAAATTTCTAAAATATTTTCAATACTGAAAATTGCCAAAGTACTGAAAACTTTCAAAATTCTCAAAATTCTTGAAAATTTTGAAATGTTACAAATTATCAAGTTTCTCGAAATGTGAAGAATTCGTGAGATTTCAGTAATTTCAATAATAATAAAAATATTGTAAACTTCCAGAATTCTCGAAAATTTTACGAATCTCTGGAAATTACGAAAATTTTAAGATTCTTGAAATTTTCGAATTATCAATAATTTCCTAAACTCTTAAAATATTCCAGTTGTTGAAAATTCTCAAAATTGTTGAAAATCTTGAAATTATAGAAATATCCCAAATTATTAAGTTTCTCGAAGTGTTGAGAATTCGTGAAATTTTCGTGATTTCAAGAACTATGAAAATATTATGCAGGTTTAGAATTTCAAAACTTTTTTACAACTTCGAAATTTCCAAAATTTTCGAAATTTCGTAATTTTCAAATTTCTAAAAACTTGTGAAATTCTCGAAATCCTCCAAACTTTGAAATTAATCCAAATAGTTGAAAATATTAAAATATGATGAAAAAGTTACAAATAAACGAAAGATTCTCGACATTAAGGAAATTCGTGAAATTCTCTAAATTTAAGTATTATCGAAACTGCCTTAATTCCGCAGATTTCCAAAACTTCTTTAAATCTCTGAAATTTCTTGAATTTTTGGAACTATTGTAAAAAAAATAATAAAAAATTTCGAAATTTTCTAAATTATTAAAAATCTTGAAATGCTACAAATAATCAAGTTTCTCCAAATGTGAAGAATACGTAAAATTTTAGTAATTTCATTAATAATAAAAATATTGTAAATTTCCAGAATTTTTGAAACTTTTACAAATCTCTGAAATTTACGGAATTTTCGAAATTCTCTAAATTTTAAAATTACAGTAATTTCAAAAATCCTTAAAATACTTCAAACTTGGGAAATTCTCAAAATTATGAAAAATTTCAAAATGATAAAAGTATTACAAATTATTAAGTTTCTCAAAATGTTATGAATTCAAAAAATTTTCGTAATACCAAGAATTATAAAAATATTGTGACATTTTAGAATTTTCGAAACTTTTTACAATTATGAAATCTAAAAAAATTTTTGAAGATTCGAAAACTGTCAAACTTGTAAAGACTTGTAAAATTCTCGATATTCTTCAAACTCTGCAAATTTCCAAGATTGTTGAAAATCTTGGAATGTTGAAAACGTTAAAAATTATCAAGTTTCTCGAAAATTTTGATACTTGTGAAAGTCAGCATTTTAAAACTATTTTAATCCAAATATACTTTTTAACAATGTGCTCGATTTTTCAAAATTTCCAGAATTTCGGAAAGGGCTTCAGCCCCTTCAACCTCCTCCCTGGCTACGTGCTTGCTATAGAATAAATGTGTTCCCTCCCAAAGAAAACGGATCCAAAAATGGGAAGTTCAAAATTTTTGGCAGTCTGAATTATTGGGTCAAAATTTTTAAACCAGAAAATTTTGCAGTACACTGATTAAATCTTTCTCAATTTCGAATTTCTGGTCCTGAATGATATTTTACTTCCTTTTTCGTACGATTAATACGTTCCTGAGATATTTGATGAGTATTATAGAGATTTTGTCGCTTGGATTTCTCGTTATACAGCTTGGGATATAAGATTGGGATGCTTCAACGTTCGGTATTCGAATCCGAAGGGATTGCGGATTCCGCAAGTTCCGATCGTTTTTTTATTTCGCTAAAATCACGGTGGTGCGCGGTCATTTGAAAGTTAAACCGTCGAATAAGAAACTTCGATGATATTTTTCAAAATTTGATCGTCAAAAGACTTCCGCTCGATTATTGAGATATCAAGAATTTTGTAAATCTAAAATTGGGAAGCTTCAGTCAAATTCTCCATTAAATTCCTTCAAATTCAGCAAACTCTCAATAAAATCCCTTTAAATACAGTTAACTCTCGATTCAAGTCATTCGAATACAGCAAATTCTCTGTATAAGTCAAAAGCCCTTAGGAAGAAAATCCCTTGAATAGATACACATCGATATTTTTGCAAGTCGAAAAAATGAGGCTTTGAACGGTCGAGATTTCGCATGGTAACCGGAAGATCGCGAAAAGGGACGAAAGGGATGAAAAGGAGCCTTTGACTTTGACGAGGGCTCGAAAGATTATACGGCCATCTTGAATGTTGGTAAATATCCCGCCCCCAAAGGGAGCGCTTGTAAATCGAGTAAGATAGACGTCGCGGTGGAACAGAAGGGATGCAATCCGCGCGAAAACAGCTAGGGAGACGGCAAAGGAAAAGGGAAGCGAGCGACGAGGCCCAGGAAGTCGGGGGTGGTTTGATGTTCGCCTTCCGAAAAGACGGGAAAGCACGTGAGTGTGGAGAAGATGTCTAGAGTAGAATAATTGTTGGGCCTTCAAGAAGGGAATCTGTAGAATTTTAGAATTTAAAATTTGGGGAGGGGGGGGGAGGTGCTAATACCCCAAGGGTCATTTTCATGAAGAATAAAATTAAAAAAAAAAGGTTCCATGATTATTGTCATTTTTTTCTGTGAAGTGACTTCACAAATTTTCGGAAATTTGAAAAACTATTGTATTTAACAATTTTTTATGTGAGGATTATCCAGCGATTTTTTTACTCCGAATTTTTGGAGAATTACAGTCGAGAATTTTTTAAAATCCGTTTGAATGTTTTATGAGTATGTTGGTATATTTGAAAAATCGAACGATACTTTCTTTTTAATGTAGAATTATTTTTGCAGTATTTTTTGGAATTTTTATAAGTTTATTAGATAATTTAACACGATTCACAGTTTGAAATATTTCAGGAAATAGGCTTGCGATTATTCTGAATTTTTTAGTATTTTATTGGATTTTTCTTTTCAACTCGCCTCTGATGAATACAACTTTTTTCACGGTTGTCAGGTAGTTTAGAAATTTTTGGGAATTTAGAAAAGTTTTCTGTGATTTTTCATAATTTTTTGGAAATTCAGGAAATAAAAATGTATACACATTATTTAGTTTTATTATTGTAGAGAATTTTTTTTTAATTGCTATGTCAACACAGAATTTCTGAAAAGTGGTTTAAATTTTCTTCTATTTTATGATGATTTCGAATCTTTGAATAATTTCAAATTTACATCTGAGATTGCTCAAGTTTCGAACTTTTTAAAATCTTTACATTCATATTTTTATGTTTTGCAATTTCAAAATTTGTATGTTTCCTTTATTAAAGTCGAAAATCAGCAATTTTTAATACGTTTGAATATTTTCCGACCCTCAAAAATTTTTTTTATATTCAAGTGATCCAAGTGATGAATGAAGTATTGAAACTATTACAATTTCTCAAATCTAAATTTGAAAGTTATTTTAAACATAAAAAATACCAAATTTATAAATGATGAAATATATAAATTATGAAATTTCATGTTCATTAACATTTCCTAATATTGTTGAAACAATTTTCAACTTAATATTGTATTTCTTTCCAATATCGAATTTCTCAAACGTAAGATCCATAATTCTTAAATTGTGAATGGCATTAGCTACTCACACAGGAGAAAAACCATACTAGATGTAGTTCGCAACGAGAATTTTAATAATCAGCGTGAACTGAATTAAAAAACCACGGGCGCATTCACACATAAAAAAAACTGTACCAGTGCGAAGTTTTCAACAAGAGTTTCACTCAATTAGACTTATTGTAAATTCAGACGCACATTCACACCGGTGAAAAACCCTTCAATATAAGTAAGAGTTCGCGACAGACATTTCACATAAAAAATCTGATGAACACTCACACTGGAAAAAAACCACACCAATGTGAAGTTTTCGAGAAGAATTTCAGCATTCGAAATTGCATTAACACACTCACCTGGATAAAAACCGTACCAGTGCGAAGTTTTTAACAAAAGTTTCACTCAATTACACTTATTGTAAATTCATACGCGCGTTCACACCGGTGAAAAACTCTTCAATATAAGAGTTCGCGGCAGACATTTCACATACAAAATCTGATGAACACTCACACTGGAGAAAAACCACACCATTGTAAAGTTTGCGACAAGAATTCCAACACTCGAAATTTCAGTAACGCACTCACACTGGAAAAAAACCGCACCGGTATGAAATTCGCGACAAGAATATCAGCAATCGAAACTTCATGAGCACACTCACACTGGAGAAAAACCGCACCGGTTCAAAAAATCCCGAAAATCCTGCACAAGTCCTATAAAACCTTCCAAATTCTGAAAAATCCTCAAAAACACCAACAAAAACCCCCCAAAAAACGAACCCTACCTAAAAATTTACGAAAACTGGACAAATTGACGAAGGGGAAAAGTATTTGCGAATTGAGTTCGCGAGATTTCCGCTGCTGGTTTTGGCAGCGCCGTCCAATACACACACATAAATGCAAAAAAAGCATGCAAATTGTCAAACTCGAAAAAATTACTTACATTTCAGAAAATCTTCCCTTCTTCCTCGAAAGTACGAAATCCGGGTCTGCGAGCAGCCAAAATCCAACACTGATAATCCCACACTGTTTTCCAACAAATACCCGATCCTCAAAAGGGCGCCAAAAAAAACTCGCACACCCGAAAAAACGCCCACGAACTTTCGCAATCGCGCCCAAATGTCGGTTCCCGAAGAATTCACATTCACGATCGTTTTTCGGCGGTTTCGAGAACACTCGACCCGAAGAAACAACAACTACTTTGACGATCATCGCGCCCGCGTCCAAACATAACGCCGCGGGTGAAAACCGTTACTGGGCGACTTCGGGTGCTATCGTGAACGTTCGGGCACGATCGTATGTGATTGTCTCTGCGCTTACCAGCCGATGTCAGTTTATTTTCCCGCGCGGTAATAACATCATCGATCGCGATTTTTGATAGGATTCAGGGAAATAACGCGTTTTTAATCATGTATTGAGAAGTTAAAAGTGTTTCGGCCGCGGATTTTTCGGCACGCGAGTGATTGTGCAGATTGTGCTTCGGGCGGAAGTCAGAGAATCGCGGGAAATGGCGGGAATTTCTCCGATTTTTGCGCAAATTTTTGATTGGCTGGGTCCAAAGCATGACCCAAAATGGAGGCTCCAATAGAAAGAAGCGATTGTATGTACGTGACGAATGTATGCGTGTGTATCGCCGCCATTTTGGGTCAAGCGATCGACAAGTACACACTAACACATTGCAGATGGCCAGACTCTATAAGAACTCTAAGTTTATGTTTGACGATTGCATGCCTTTTTGTGTACGCGCGATGTCGCTAGACCCGACAGTGAAAATCCCCCCCCCCCCCAACCCCCCCCCACATACAAACAAATTTAGAATGTTTTTTGTACGTTTTATGTGATTTCAGCGAATTGCTACTATGACTCGTACTGATTCTCACTTTTTAGAAATTGTGAGTTGTTTTTGACGATAACCATAGAGTTGTGAGTTTTGTTTTATGCAATAACCGGTTGCACGCTGAAGGATTTTTGCAGCTCGCGACCGGTTATAGCGTGCAGTCATTTAATGTTGTCTAAATTTTGAAATTAAAATTGAAATTAATTACTTAAAAAAATAAAAATGAGCTATTATTGATACTGGAGAAAATAATTATGATTTACCATTTAAGAAATTATTATGATTCACCATATTATGAATTATTCAATTAATAATGAAATGAAATGAAATAAAAATTAAATCGAACTATAAAATAAACCGGAATTCATTATTATTGATATTGAAATCGATTATTATTATACATTCAATTATTATAAAATCAGAATCGAATCTTATTATTGAATAAATGGAAAATTACTGTAATTTATGCATTAAAATCAATTATCATTAATTATTCAATTATCGATGAAATGAAAATTGAATCTAATATTAAAAAATTATCTTTTTGTTCAATCAATAATCAAATTTATTCATGATGATAAAATTCAATAAATTCATAATTATGAAACAAATGCGAATGGAATGAAATTCAATGATCAGTAAATTAAATAATTCAAATTTTTGGACGTAAGCAAATGGGCCGAAAATTCAGCCTTGGGAAATTTAAAAATTGGTGCTTTATTTCGTTTAAAAGGGCCAGAATCACGAAATTTCAGTAGTTATTATATGTTTGAAAAACTCTAATAATTTTGTTTTCATAAAAATTCTTACTCGATTTCTTTCAATAAATTCTTTATTATATTAATACTTCATATTACAATACATAGATAGAGAATTATTCTTATGAAAAATCTAATATTCTAAATATTGAATATATTACCCATAATGAACATTAAATATATAACATAGAAAGTATTAAACATGTTAAATGTAATCAATATTTGATGTTTTATCTATAAAATACTCAGTATATTCAATATAATCAGTAATCAAAATAAATTATATGAAATATTAAATGTAATGAATATTATCAATATTAACATATTCGATACATCGAATCATGTCAATATTCAACATAATAAATATTTTCGACGTGTTAAATTTTGAATTCCATTTATTTTTGATATTCGGAGAATTTTTTATATTTCATAGATATTCCATAGACATTACACAAATAAGTATATTTATATTATTCTTGGATATTTTCTTCAGAAAATTATTTCTGTATCACATTCTTATTAAATTGAAAAAAAACATTGAAATTGAAATTGAACAAATCCTATAAAATTTTCGAAATCCTGACGAGATTTTATTTTCTTCTAGGGTCGACCTTACATTAATTTCAAAAATTTCACGATTCTTCCAAGATTGACCTTGAAAAAACCTTATTAAAAATTCCTTTCTTCTAAGGTTTTAATTAGATCAACATTTCAAGAATCGCGAATCTTACAAAACTTCCATAAGATCGACCTCCCAAGAAAATTAAATCTTATCATAAATTCAGTAATTTTAAACGATTCTTGAAATTTTCTAAAATCAATTTAATTTACTATAAATCGCAGTCTCAGAAAAAATCGTGGTATAGCGCTATTTTTTCACATTTTAATCCAAAAACCTGAAAAACCTTGATCAATCCCGGAAATTCGCCTTATAATAAATGCAATAATGTCATACGATTTTTGAAACTTTCGAAAAATAATTTAATTTTCTATTAATCAAAATCTTAGAAAAAATCGTGATACAACGCTATTTTTTTACATTTTTATCAAAAAATCTCAAAAACCTTGATCGATCCCGGAAATTCGCGCTTTTTCGTGAAAAAATACGCGAAACAGTCTTATTGACGCAAGCTGCCAATGGAGCTTTCGCGTTACTCGTGCATGCGCGTATATCCGCGAGATTGTGTTGCAAAATGCGCATTTCATCCCCTGCGAGCTTTTCCGCCACCCCCTCCCCTCCCCCTACAACCACCGCCCCCTATGCCATACTCTTGGTTTAGCCCTTGCACAATAAAAGAGCATTAGATCGCTCCAGCTTTGTTGAAACGTTGCCACGACTTCTGGACACAATAGCGCGCTTCAACTCGACTCGAGCACTCGAAACACCTGGCAAACAAGGAAACAATGCCTCGCCGCGACGGGATTTCGCGCGTTTCTACCGAGCGAATTAACGCCCTTCGCTTTTTTTCCTTCGCTGCGAATTTTTTGGTCCGATATGTTTACCTGGCCATGCATTTTGCGGGACACGAGACGTGGAAACTTGGAAATTTTTACATCAATTGATGATTTGAAGTTAAAAAAAATTTGTTCAAAATTATGTTGGTTTGGAAATCATTGGAAAACGTTTTTTTGCTTTAATTTATCAATGGGGGGAATTTATTTTTCATTTTCATTTTATAATTTGGATACTGTATTCGGGAATTTTTTAATTTGAGAATGTTTTTATTGAACTAATTTTTATGATAAAATTGGTATTTTGGGTTCCGAAAATTGCATGGTTTGAGAATTTTGATATCGAAATTCCAGTTTCAAAACGTCAGAATTTCTCAGTCATTAAGTTCTCATTTGAAAAATTTTTTACTTTTTTATTATACCAAAATGTTGAATTGGGAAATTTGTTCTTGTTTAAACTCATGTTCGGAAAATTCAAACTACAAAAAAAAAGAAAATTATGAATATTGAATTCTTCATACTCGTAAATTCTTAATTCTGACATTTGAATGATAATTTCTAAGTTAAAATTGAAATAGGACACAAATTCAGTTTTCTCAATTTTACTTAATCATAATAATGACTAAGTCAATTTTAAATTCTGATTTTTTTATTCTTTAGTTTTTAATTTCATTGAATTATTCTCCATTTTCGAGTGATTTATGAATTCTTATTTTTAATTTTTTAAATTTCTGAATTTTGGACAATATTATTTTCAAAAAACGTCAGAATTTCTTCTCAGTCATAGAATTCTCATTTAAAACAATTTTTATTTCTTTATGATACCAAAATGTTGAGTTTGAGAATGTTTCTTGTTTAAACGCATATTCATAAAATTCGAACTACAAAAAATTATCAATGTTGAAATCTTCAGACTCGTAAATTCTTAATCCTGACATTTTAATGAAAATTCCAAAGTTAAAATTAAAATAGGATACAAATTCAGTTTTCTCAGTTTTACTTCACCATAATAATGATGAAGTAAATTCCAAATTTTGATTTTTTTATTCTCCAGTTGTTGACTTGATTGAATGATTTTCCAATTTCGAGTGATTTTTGAATGCTTATTTTTAATTTTTTAAATTTCTGAACTTTCGACAATATTATTTTCAAAAAAGTCAGCATTTCTTAGTCATAAAATTCTCATTAAACAAAATTTTTCTTCCTTTATGATACCAGAATGTTGAGTTTGAAAATGTTTCTCGATCAAACTCATATTAAGAAAATACAAACTACGAATAATTATTAATATTGAAATCTTCAAACTCGTAAATTCTTAATCCTGACATTTTAAGGAAAATTCGCAAGTTAAAATTAAAATAGGATACAAAGTCAGTTTTCTCAATTTTACTTGATCATAATAACGATAGAGTAAATTTTTTGTTTTTATTTTTGTATTCTTACACTTTTAATTTAATTGAATGATTTCCCAATTTCAAGTGATTTTTGAAATCTTATTTTCAATTTTTGAAATTTCTGAATTTTCGTCAATATTATTATAAAAATTACGAAGTTTAACGAATTATTGAAAATCAGAATTCAAAAATTCGGATATCCATAAAATGACGAATGAATCAAGTTTCGCAAATCGAACATTGATAGAAAAATGATTTTAAAATATCATCAAACGTCCAATTTCGCTCCAAAAAATGACGAAAATATGATAAATTTTCCAATTTTCCACAACATTATGAACTATTCATCAATTTCCAAATATTCTATCCCAAATTACACCAATCAGAATAATTTATAGTACAGAACATAAATTCAAAAATAATAAAATTCCCATCCCAAAATAATACTCAATGAAAAGAAATTAATGTACGTAAGGGGTGGGGGGTAAACAGATAAGGTAAAATATGTTTGTAATGATGATAATCGGGCAATTATTTCCCCGGTTTGATATTCCAAAGGGAAGTGGTCCGTAAAAAGCATGGCGGTGGGTAAGCTCGTGCATCTGTGAGTACACAGGGAGGGACGTGTGCGCAAATATGCGTGCACTCGTGGACGGCAAAACTTGGAAGCCTTTGACAAAAAAGCTCCTCTCCTCGAGAGGAGTCCTTGAAAAGCTCGCCCGACCTAAACTCCCCGTAATTCTTGCTTTGTTCAGCCGCGCCAAATCCCGTACAATGGCCTCCCTGGCGTTTATGCCGTTTTTCGCCAAAATGTACGTAACCTCGAGAGGGGCGGTGGGTTTTCATTCCGGGTGCTCTAGGATTAAGGAAGAAAAATCACCGCGTTTTTATCGATTTTATCGGGAATTTTTTCCAGTGGGAATGGATTATTTAAGGATTGAAAAAACTGGTTTATGATGAGGATGATTATCGTTTTATGTACCTTGTTATATGAGGATGTGATGGCTTACATCAGAGGTAGAGGTTGGATTTTAGAGCTTTCGGAATCTCTGCTGAAATGTGAGATTTTCCAAACTTGAAAACTGTATGAATTTTGAAAAAATGTTCTTCTTTTGAAAAATTTTTCTGAATTTTCGAGTTTGGAAAAAATATAAAAAATATGTAGATCTTGATTAATCGGAATGTATTTGAAAATTGAGAATATATTCAATTATTTCGAGAAAACAGGGAATTTTCCAGTTTTTGTTACTTTGTTGGAATTTCTGGAACTTCGAATCAAATGCAAATATGCAAAAATTATTTGAAAAATTGGAAATACTCGAAAATGGAAAAATATAACGTATGATCGAAGTTTTTTAGAGGGTCCAAGAATAGAGAAGTTTATAAGTTGTTAAGTTTTGGAATTTCAAATGTTTTGGGAATTTCGAGAGCTTGAAGTTTTGAAAATTATGAGAATTTTGAAACTAAACAATAGAAGTTTCGCAATTGTTCGAATTTGAGGATTTTTGAATCTTCACGAATTTTGATTGATAGTGAAGTTTTGAAGCATCTTGAAGTTTTGAAGAAAATGGTGAAGTTTTTCTGATTTTTGAAGATATGGAAATTTTAGAAACTCTAGAATTTCTCAGAATAAAGTGGTTCTGAAGTTTTAGAAGTTTCCAAAATTTTTGAAGTCATGTAAGTTTTGGAATTCCGAAGTTTTGGACATTGCGATAAGATGAAGATACAAATAATTCCGGTTTTGAAGCCCTAAAATTTAGAGAATTTCGTAATTCTGGGGAATTTCAGTATTTTCAAGTATCGACACCTATAGAAGATTCAAAATTTACAACATTTTAGGATTTTGAAGTTTTAACTTATTTGGATGATTTCCGAAGTTTTTAAGCATCTTAAAGTTTTGAAGTTGTGAAATTTGTAGAAGTTTCAGAAGTTTCTACAGTATTGAAACTTATAAAAGTTTTGGAGTTTCGATGTTTCGAAAATTCTTAAGGAATTGAATCTCTTGAAGACATTTTAAGTTCGAAAGTTATTCTGTTTTCAAATTTTGAGAATTTTGAAATTTCGCAGCCTATTATCATCAGAAGTTTTCAGATTCCTGCAGTTTTGGAATTGTTAAGTTTTTACGAATTTGCATGAAGTTTAAAGTTTTGAAGTTGTAATACTTTGACGTTTCGAGGTATATAATCATTTCAAACAATGCCGAAGTTTTGAACAATTTCGAAATTCAACAGAAGTTGAGTATTGGAATTTTCAAAATTTTACACTTCCTGACATTTATAAATGTTGGTGTTTCGCAGTTTCCCCAGTGATTGTAGTTTTTATAAAAACAGGCAACATTTTTATAAAATCAGCGAATTATTTATGAGAATTCGTTCTTTTATAAGGTCGATTTTATGGAAATTATATAACATTTTCGATTCTTATCAAGTGGTTTTATAAAAACTGAATGAAAAAAATTTTTTCATAAAATCTGTCAAAATTTTCATATAATTCATCGGTTTTTTTATAAGAACAATTGAAAGCCTCCAAATTTTCTGATGACACCTGTCTTATAATGAAACCTTCGCGATTTTTGAAAAAACTAACAAAGTTTCATATTTTTATGAAAAAAACTTTCCTGATATGAGGAATTTCTCTTATAGTAATATTTGATACGTTTTTATTATACAAGGAAATAGAAAATCATGCTCGTAACGTTTTTTAGCAATTACAAAATGTAAATAGCAAGCAAATTGAAAATAAGCATCCAGATTCACATAGATTTGATGAACAAGAAAGTTGACTATTGGATTTCTTATGCAAAATTCGCAAGCTCAAATCCCGCTGCCTCCAAAAAATTTTTAAATTTCTTCCGAAGCGAAATTTGAGCTAGAGCCTCATAAACTGATGAAAAATGGTATATACACTAGCAAAATGATCCAAAAAAGGTTAGAAAAATTTTTTCATATTTTTAAAAATGTTGAAAAAAAAATTAAAAAAAATATTTTTCGTATGAAACTTTTATAAGACGACTTTATAAAAAATGTAAATTTTATAAAACTTTCATTAAACCGACCTCATAAAAATTTTTATAAAAATTTTTCATGATGTTTATATAAAAACTATAATCACGAGGGTTTAATGATTTGGAATTTCGAAGCAGAAAAGTTATCATGTTTCATCGAAAAAATATTGCATCAAACTAATCACGTTGGCACCAAATGACCAAACATCAATAAGTCGACCTGAAAAAAAAAACCTCGATTTTCCGAAAAACCTCAAAATAAAATATCTCAGAACTCCCAAGTCAGAAAAGCCCAAGAACCCTGCAATAACTTCTAGCCAAAATGCTCAGAATAAATCTTTATCAAACTTTCAACCTCATATTTCTGTCGATTTCATGCAAACACGTTTACATGAAATTTGCACAAATCCCGCGCAAGCTATTCGAAAGCAGAGCTTCTTCTTTCTCCCTGCAAAGCGTCGTTTCTTAGGTCTCTCTTGTCGTGATTGCCCATCTTTCACACGTTTGCCACATCAAATTTTCCGTTCTTCCTGTAGTAATGAAGCCCTGGCCGCCGTTGATAACGCGGTTGGCGGCGGTCGGAGCCAAGTTGCGGGCTTATCAATATTTCGCGAAGCCGCGGTACTTAAACCTGGTCGAGTGTTTACCAACCATCGCGATGAAGCTTTCTTCCATCGCTTTCATCTCGTAGCCGCCCGAAAGGCGTTACCTCGGTAGCGAATTTGCATCTCGTTGAATTTCAAATGCCTCGCCTCTCAGCTCCAGTGTTACTCATGACGAAATGAAATTATTAATATAGTCACTCTCGGGAACGCGCGCCCGCCAAGAATATTTTAATATACATGACTCCCCAACGCTGACTCCATTTTGACCCAAAACTTGAAAAAGCCGCAGACTCCCTTTATCTTCCCGGTACGGGCTCTTGAGTGGATAAAACGTCGAGTGCCCCGTCAGCGATAAATATTGTAATAAAATTTCGCGCGTCTCCAGGTGCGAAGTTATATTATTCTGGAAGGTAATTGTGATAACAACCCTGCTGAGACCCGAGCAATGATATAAGATTGCATATTATTGCCTAAGATCGAAATTTTTGCGAATTCCCTACATTTTTGACAATTTTTCGAACTTCTCGAAATTTGGGAAATCGCGGAAAATTGTTGAAGTTTCGGAAAATTTTTAGAAATTCTGTAATTTTTGTAAATTGTTGAAATTTTTCGAATTTCGTTAGATTTTTGAAAATTTTTGGAATTTTCGAAATTCTTCAAAATTCCCAATAGTGTTGAAAATTGTTAGAGTTTTTGGAAATTATGTAATTTTTGGAAATTGTTGGAAGTTTCATCAATTTTGTGAAGTTTTATAAAATTTTCCAGTCTTGGAAAAAGTTGAAATTTTTTCATATTTCCCAAATTTTCAAATGAAATTTCCAAAATGTCTGAGAATTTTGAAAATTTCAAATGTTGATGAAGTCTTGAAAATTGTTGTGAATTCTGTGATTTTTGTAAATTGTTGAAATTTTTCAATTTTTGTTAGATTTTTGAGAATATTCGTATTTTTTTAGAATTTTCGAAATTCTCCAAAATCTCCAATATTGTTGGAAATTGTTGAAGTTTTTGGAAATTATGTAATTTTTAGAAATCGTTAGAATATATCTCAATTTTGTTGAATTTTAGACAATTTTCCAAAGTCTTGAGAATAGTAAAAATTTTTGTATATTTCCCAAATTTTCAAATTTTGAATTTCCAAAATTTTTGTGTATTTTTAAAATTCCCAAAATTGTTGAAGTCTTGAAAATTTTGTTGAATTCTGTATTTTTTGTAAATTATTTCAATTCTTCAAATTTTGTTACATTTTTAAAATTATTCTATATTTTCACAAATTTTCGAAATTTTCCAAAATTTCCAATATTGTTGAAAATAGTTGAAGTTTCTGGAAATTATGTAATATTTGAAAATTGTTAGAATTTTTTTCAATTTTATGAAATTTTCGAAAATTTTCTATTCTTGAAAAAAGTTAAAATTTTTTTTTTATATTTCCCAAATTTTCAAATTTCAAATTTACAAAATCTTTGAGTATTTTCAAAATTTCCACAATTGTTGAAGTCTTGAAAATTTTTGTGAATTCTGTAATTTCTGTGAATTGTTGAAAATTGTTGAAGTTTTTGGAAATTGCTAGAATTTTTTTAAAAATTTCAAAAAATTTTCCGAAGTCTTGAAAATATTTGGAATTTTTTTTAAATTTCCCAAGTATTTGAGAATTTTCAAAATTTCCAAAATTGTTGAAAATTGTTGAAGTCTTGAAAATTTGTGAAATAGATAAGTTCTGATGTTTCAGAAGTTTTTAATAATTTCAAACGCAAAATAATATCGAAAAAATAATTTAATTTGAAAAAATCAAAATGAATAATATATATTTTATAAGAAACAAAATCAATTCGTGTACATAGTACATAGAACAGCGGTGTAACGACAGAGTGCTCATAAGTTTTTATTCAGTCCAACTGTCATTATTACAAGTACGATTTCAATAGCTCTAATTATTTGTCTCTATCGTCAACATTTATTGCCAAGTTTCCCGTTGGGTAGAAAATGAGAAAAAAGTTTTTTTCCGTGATATCGTCAGTTCTTATCGGGAAAATACTATAAGTAGGAGTTTGAAGTGAAACTTCTATAGGAGTTTTGAGATTACTACGTTAGTATTTGGGTATTTTCTTTTGAAAAACTCTCAAATTCCAGTATATGAAACTTGACGTATAATATTCCAAACTTCCGAGCATGTGGACACATGTATGATATTAAAACTGATCAAAGCAGAATTAAAACCTAGACATTTTGGAAATTCACAGTGGTAATAAAAAAAATGAAATTCCGGAATCCGAATTCAAACATTCTGATTGAAGACATGTTATTCAATTGTTTAAAATGCCCCAAAACTCCTAAACAAAAATTTAATAATTACATAACATGCATTTTTACCTGCTACTGAAGTTTCACTTCACACGTACATCCCAGACACGCAAATTTTCCGTATTTTTATTAATGTTTCGGTTTTCGACACTGTCACGAACGGCACACAAAATCACTCTTTAACAAATAACACGACAGGATCAAAGAGAGAATGATTAAAACTCGATATGAGTTCACGATTCATTCACAAATATCGGATACGCTTTCACACTATAATTCATCAATAATTTCCAGAAAAATCGCGATAATCTCCTCGTACATACTCATTTACAAATTACTCCAGCTAAAATCATCTCGGATTCGAAACATTTATACATAACACGTTCGCGTGTGTGTAAAATTTGCCTCAAACAAAATTAAACAATGTCCTATCCAAAACACGACAATTACTCACAAGTCAATAAAAGTTCACTCTAATTCCAACCGAAATCCAATGCACTAGGAAGCAATAGATAATGGTATTTTACATATTTAATACACGTCTATTCACACGATAGAAAAATATCCGACTTCATTTCGATAAAAACAATCCTACTAAAATGACCGAAAAAAATAAAAACAATTTTATACACCTCCGAACAATAAACAGCTGTTCATCTTCCTAGGACTTTCGAAAAACTGCATTTATTCCCCTTCGGTGTACAACATAGTACATGCAACTAGTACGAAAAAGTTTTTTCGACTCGTCCTCGGCTTCGCCTCGGTCTACCTAAAAATCATTCTCGTACTTGTTACATAATATTCTATTTCCCGTTTCTTACGGCCAAGTTGTGACTAGCATGACGACGAGGTAAGGTAAAAAGGCTAAGATGATTTGGTCTTTAATCTCAACATAATTTTAGTCAACGAAATGGATTCTTCTCTTTCATTTGAAAAAGTCATCGTCATCGAAGGGATCATTCTCCCGAGCAAAAATGTTGACGGATTCAGACTTCTTGATGTATTGACTATCCCCCTTCATCCCCTTACTCCCCCCATACTTCATCTGACGCGAGCTACTTTTCGGTGGCAACGCAGTTTCGTGGACCTGGTCCTCGAGTTCCGAACGAAAAGTAAAAGCGTCATCATCGAACTGAGCATCCTCACCGTTGTAAAAAGTGCCGGTAGTCCCCCCGGTTTCTTCCGGCTGAAAACTATCAGCCTCCAGACTCTTCTCCTCGCTGACCAGCTCTTCCGGTGTAGCCTTAAGATCCGACCCCGACCCGAAAGCGTTTCTGTTTGGACGATCCGAAGCGTCACTGGACGCGACACTCGCGGTGGGCGTCAAATCGTCTTCGAAATAACTCGAACTTCTGCAAGACCTAGAATCTTTCCTTGAGTCCCTACACTCCTTGACATTCCTGGGACTAAAGGCAGGCAAAGACTGTTGTTGCTGCTGTTTGATATCCAAATCCACGATTCTAGGCCCGCGTTGTTCAGGAGTCACAGACTCTGCGCAGGTCTCGCTCCTTCCATCAATAGTCTGCGTGAAGTCGTCTTCGAAAGGCGAATTGTGCTGAGGATGCTTCGCTTGAGGTCGTCCTCTATGCCTGTTCATCCGCCTGCGATGTAAGCTCTCGCTTTTCGACTCCGGAATCATGACAGGCGCGTGAGGGGGGATCGGTGGAGGAGCATCCGACCAATGACTGGGCAGAGCTTCCCCCCAACTGTCGAATTCTTGGTCACTGTTCCAGTACCTGTCCCTGTCGCGACTCCTGGATCTGTGGGATCTGTGATATATTTCGGCGTCGTTGTCGCTGCACTCGGACCTCGTCATGGCGTACTTTGGCCTCATTTCGGTGTAACGACCCATTTCCATGTTGTGACTATCCGTCGCGCTGTTGGGTCTTTTGGGCCAGTGTCTTTTCCGGCCCACGTAGCGCGGGGAGTCTTCTGGCCTGTCAGGACTGTAGTCTTCTTCGCCCTCCCAGCCGATAGGCGGGTGGTAGTCGTGGTCCATAGGTCCTTGAGAGCTGCGACAGAAGTGTGGGTCGTGTTTTCTGTACACATAGTCGCTTTCCATCATCCCTCTGCGACCCCAAAACGTACCGTCGTCTTCCCATCTTCCCCTGCGATCGTAGACTCTCCTCAGCCATCTCTCTTCGTCGTCGTAGTTTATGCTTTCTTGGCTACCGAAGCGATCGATGCGGACCCCGGTTTCTTCGTCGTTGTACGCCATCATCCTGCGTTTCATGCGGTCTTCTTCGTAGAAGGGGTGGGAGCTTGGAGTCGGGGGTTCGTGCTGCCAGAATCCTTCCCTTTCGCTGCCGCTGCCACCACTTCCGGCGCCGCTGCCGCTACTTCCGTTTTTCCAGGATCTTTGTTGCTTGTTCCGGCACTTCCATTGATATTCTTCGTCGTCTTTGTATACCATGTTCCGGTGTTTGTCGAAGAAAGGAAGTCTTCTTCTTCCGTCTTCCCATCGGCCTTCGTCGGACCACATTGAGGGATCTCGCATTCTGTAGCTGTTGCTTTTGCCTCTGGGGATACCTCTGGATTTTCTGTTCATCTTTTCTCTGAAACTGTGGGAGCGTTCGCGTTCTCCGTGTTCCACTGGGGGTTCGTAGTAGCCTCTGGTCTCGAAACCCGAGTCGAATCTTGCGTGTCTGTTGGCGCTGCTCCAAGAACCTTCGCTTCGCAATCTTCCACTGTTGCTGCCTTCGCTTTCTTCCTCGTCTTTCCATTCGTTGTCGCTGTCGCCAGAGTGACGGTGCACGACAGTCGATGGTTTTCGGGGTTTTTTGTATTCTCTTCCGTCTGGTGACCAAGGTGACGTTCCTCCTACGGAAGGGACTGAAGGCTTTTCAGGACTGAACGCATTGGAATCGAACTGGGCCCAGTTTTCGTTCTCTTTGGGATTAAATGGTTTAGTTTCGGGTTCAGGGTAAGGTCGGAACACGTCTTCGAAGGTGGATACTGTGCGGTCTTCTTGCTGCGTGGGAGTGCTTACGTTGAGCATTTCGATTTCTTCGAAGATGTCCATTACGCTTGACTTGAATTTGTCCTCGTCTTTGGAAAGTGTCTTGGGTGGCGCTGGTGGACGAGACATGTCGGAGAACAGATTCATCAAGTCTAGTTGTACTAAAGTTTTTTCGGTGATTCTGTCAGCTGATGTTGGGAAAGAGATCTGTTCTTTGGCCATTGACTTTTCGGATTCTTCGATGATTTCTCGCAAGGCAGCGTATCGGTCGCTCGAAGTTGACATGGAAGTCTTCATTTCTACTTTCTCGTTTGAGGCACTTTCTGGCATTTCTCCGAATGCACTGGTCGTAGATTTTTTGAGAGATTTATCTGTATTTTCTACCATGGTGTCATTTTTGTCAGTACTCAGTTCAATGGTTTCTCGTTCGAGATCACTATCCCCACTACCTTTGGATAATTTATCGTTAGCCTCCAGTAAGCCTCTATTTTCCAGCCTTGACAAGTTTTCCGAATCCGAAGGCAGACGGACTGTCAAATTGGTCAACGATGTCAAAGATTCTTCTTTGTCTTCTCTCTCACTGCTGTCATCGAATTTGCTAGCAAGTTTTTCTTTGTTTATTTCATCTTGTTCTTCGGCATCCTCGTATTCTATGTCTTCGTCGTCGTCGTCTTCTTCTTCAAACTTGTGGAAGGCTTCTTCTTCATCTTCGTTGTTATCTTCTTCATCTTCTGCATCGTCCCCTTCAACATCTGCTAGATCTTTCGGCTCATTGGCTGGTTCCAGTTCAGCCAGTTCTCTGAAAACTGCGTATCTATCGTACTCTAAATTATCTTTCGATTTCGAAGTCGCATCACTCGCACTCTCTCTGTACGCATCGTGTTCGCTGACAGTCTTCTTCGGCATGGACGTCGCACTAGTATTGAAAACTGATTTCTCACTGTTCTTATCGAACTGATCTGGACGTGAAGTACGATTATCGTTACTGTCCCCAACTACAGATTCTCTTTGACTCAACGTCGACAGACATTCAGTCAACTGCTGCAACGTCAAACTCGTCAACTGCGCCACTGTCATGTTCAAACTCGCTGCCAACTCACTCAAATTCGACGACGTCAACTGACTCAACGTTATGTCCAAGGAAGGCTTATTTTTCTTCACTTCCGATGCTTTGTCCTCGCTTCCCGTGTTCTGGAAAAACACTGACAGATTTGGTATCATTACTGTACTGAACGAATCCTCGAAATTAGAACTTGCGAACTCTCCACTTTCCAGTCTTTTAGGTAGTTGTGGAAGAGGGGGACTGAAATTGTCATCGAATCGGCTGTTTTTGTCTTTGATGGATCCCCTGTGACGGTCCTTTCGAGTCGGGGATGGAGAATTTTCGTCCCTTTCCAGGAAATCATAATGAAAATGTCCATCGTTGTACGGCGGCCTTGGAGGAGGTTTGATGTTTCCCTTAGAACACTGCTTTTTCGGTGGGAGAGGTGGTGGGTTGATGGTTATACTCCCAGCTCCTCTGGGCGGAGGGTCAGGAACACTTTCCATTTCGACGCTGGAACTCGACAGCTCCCGCATTTTACTTTCGGCACTTGTATTCTTAACACATGGCGAAGCTGGAGAATAGTCATCGGACAATTGAGAAAAGTCTATAGGAAATGATTTGTCGGACGTGGAAGATTGTCTTCGGTACCTAGACAATTCCATGGAAAAATCGCGGGTTCGGGAGTATCGCTTGGGACTCGGCAGTTTCGTCAATTCCTTATCTTCGCTGTTATCACTTTCCGACTTGATGGAACTCGGCTTCCTGTAGATAGCACTCTTTCTCTGTGAAGACGTCTCTTCAGGTGGTAACGACACTGACAGCGGTTGATGGTGCACTGCTTTAGGCAATTGTTCTTGACTACTCCTTTCTGGCGAAATTACCTGCTCTACTTCTTCTTCTTTGAAGTTCTCGAAGTTGGCGAAACTACTTTGTTCGAAACTGGACGAGTCATTGGTGGAATTCGAGCTCTGAACCTTGACGGGCTGAATCGGTTCAGTCGTGACATTGAAATTCGTCGGGAACGTGTCTCCTGTTGTACTTGTTACAGCTAAGTCTTTGAGTACCTTTTTAGGGGGGTTCTTCAGGTGCTGGAAAAAGTCTTTTTTGTCGACGTAGGGCTTTATTAGGCCAGTGCCCAACGGGTCCAGTTCTCTGAAAACGTCCGATTGCTGGATTTTGTAGTGCGAAGTGGACGAGTCCTGGAAACATTTCAAAAGTGACATGCGGTAGTATAGCTAGGTAAGGACGAACTTTATAAGGTCATTCAACTTACATTCTCTCTCTCGCCGGTGGAACTTCGTCTTAAGCCAGGAACTTCTCCTTCGTTGAACAGTTCTTCCGTTTCTTTGTCGAACCAGTAGGAGTGGGGAGGTGGTGTCTTGTCGGATTGCCGAGTGACCGTTGGACTGCTAGTGTCTGTTGTCGATGGAATTGTCTGTTGACGCTCCAAGTGACCTCGTTTCGTCGATGATGGGGGAGGTGGTAGAATAGGTTGGACAGTTTCTTGTATCTGTGGATCGATCGATTCTTGCACATTGTATACAGGCTTTAATTACTTCGGTGGAATACAGAATTGGGGAAAACACTTTTACTCTCAAAAAACTGATTGTTACCTTCATGGTCGCGAAAGAATCGCCGAAGGGGTCGGGTTCGAAGGGACTTTCGGACGAGGCCCGCCTCGCGTCTGGCGCAAGCTTGTCCATTTGCTGTATGCCCTGCTGTAATGAGTTTATTTCAATCTGTAGGTCCAAGAGATTGACTACCGTGCCGCTCTGTGATTCGTGCTTTCGTGCCACAGATTCGTAATATGCTCGATGAAGAGAGGCAGCTTCACTACCTGCCGCGCCCTATGCAAGAATTAGCAGGTGCTATGCGCGTGTGTCTAGCGAGCTTTGCTTTAATTATAAGCAATACAGTTCAACTAGGTACTGATGAATCATAATCTTCGGGATTTCATTATTTTTTGCAGTTTTAGAACGAAACTCGATTTATAGAAGTATTGGGGCTTCGAAACATGGATTTCGATAGGGGATTGTAGAATTACTACACAAATAAAAAACTCCAGATACGATAGTATGATTTTGCTGCAAGAATTTGAGTAAATTGTGTGGGGCAGTGCTTCAAAAGCATGAGTCTGAGCATTTTTCCCGCGGTTCTAAAAAGAGCTGTGCTCGCGTCGTTTGACAGCTAGAGTTTTTCTCCGTGTAGTAAGAATGTTTTTTGAATTTGGATTCAGGCGAGACATTTTATAATCCTGCTAATGCTTCTTCCTTTGCGTTTTTTTTTTCGACTAACTATTCCTACTAATGCTCACAAGACACAGAAAATTCGAATACGTTTGATACCTTCGTGTCTGGCGCATTTTCCATGGAAAACATTCTCCCAGGGTGAAATTGGATAGTTTGTTCACTGTGTTGCTTTTCTAGCTCGATTTCCTTCTTCTTTAGTTCGAATACCACTTGAAATAAGTCTCTCATCGTACAGACAATCTGTAATATGTCATTGAATTTAAATTTTCGAAACGTTTTTTCGGCAATTACTCTGAATAGAGGGCAATTATTTTTTGAGTTCGATGAAGTTCATGAAAATTGATCAATATTATGATTCCAATTCATTTCGGATAAAACACTTCAGAATTTTTATTAAGTCTCCCAAATTTCAATCCCCCTCAATTTTTGCCCTTTTTTTATTCAAAATCTTGAATTTTCTCAACTTGACAAGTGAATTCCCTAAACTTCCGAACCCAAGATTAATCGATAAATCCAACCTCCCCCCCCCCCTCCCCCCCAAATTCAACAAAAGTAATTCAAATCTTATTCGAAATTCAAGAAGTTCGATAAATCAAAGAAATCGCGCACCAAAAGCTTCCCTTTGAACGAATACCCGCCGAGGTGTGCATAATTCGAAGAGTCAATCGCGACAAACCGACAATGTAATACAATTATTTACACACCTCCTCCCCCCTGCGCCCCTTTCCCTTCCGCGGTATCAAATTAGAGGTACTCGGTTTGTCGAATAGGGTCTATATTGCTTCTAGAATCGAGCAAATAGAATTTCGAGCTACGTGTCGAGATGAGCCCGACGCAAATTGGTGTCACTCCGAGCGTCGCCGACCGTGGCTAATGTCATTGTTTCGCATGTGAGGACTGGAAATTTGTGCTTACTTGGATCGCGGCTTTGTCCGTCTTAATGCCGAAAAATCTGTGACCCGTGTCGGGCGAGCCGAATATGTAGCCGAAAGCTCGCGAGTCGCTCATGTCCTGGGCGATGAAGGAGATTTTGTGCACGGGGTGGTGAAAGAGGCATTCCTGAAAATGTGACAGAATTGATGGGGTTTGTCGATTTTGAAGGGTTTTCTAGGAGGTTTTGAAGATTTTTGGAGAGGTCTGGAGGCTTGATTTCATGCAAGGACGTAGCCAGAGATTTCGTTCGGGGGAAGCTGAGGTGATTTTCACTTGAAATTAATTCGACTCATCCAAAAAGTAAAATTTTATCAGAAAATTATGAATATTTCCTAAATGCTCAGTTTTCAATACTTTTTGATATCTCTGGAATTTCCAAAATGTTTGAAATGCTTACAATTGTCGAAATTCTCTGGACTTTTAAAATTCTCGAAATACTCCAAACTTTGAAGATTTGCGAAATTATTGAAAATCTTGAAATGTTCGAAAAATTCAAAAATATAGAGTTTATTTATATTTCTTGAAGTTTCAGAAATTCGTTGAATTTTCGAAATTTCAATAATTATGGAGGTATTGTGAATTTTCAGAATTTTCAAAACTATTCCAAATCTCTGAAATTTCTGGAATTTTCGAATTCTAAAAAGTCCGGAAATTCCCAAGAGTTCAAAAATTGTTTTAATCCCCTAAACTTTCAAATTTTCCAAAATCATCAAAAATCTTAGAATATATTAAAAATGTTCCAACTTAACAAAAGTTCCTCGAAATTTTAGAAACTTGTAAAATTTGAAACATTATAAGAATTATGAAAACTGCCTCGGTTCTCAAGATTTTTTGAACTTTTTCCAATTTCTGAAATTTTTGAAAATTTTTGAAATTCTGAAAATTATAAAAATACTAAAAACTTTCGAAAATCTCTGAATTATTGAAAATCTTGAAAAGTTCCAAATTATCAAGTTTCTCGAAATGTAAAGAATTCGTAAAATTTTGGTAATATCAAGAATTATGAAAACATTCCAAATTTTCAGAATTTCCGAATCTTTCACAAATCTCTGAAATTTACGAAAGTTTTGAAATTCTCGAACTTTTCATAATTCCGATAACTTTCAAAATCCTCAAAATACTTCAAACTTTAAAAATTCTTAAAATTGTTAGAAATCACAAAATATTAAAAATATTCCAAATTATCCAGTTTCTCGAAATGTCAGAAATTCATAAAATTCTCGTAATATTCCAAACTTTGAAGATTTGCGAAATTATTGAAAATCTTGAAATGCTCAAAATATTCAAAATTATTAAGTTTCTCGAAGTTTCAGAAATTCGTTGAATTTTCGGAATTTCAATAATTATGGAGGTATTGCAACTTTTCAGAATTTTCAAAACTTTTTGAAATCTCTGAAATTTCTCGGAATGTCAGAAATGCGTAAAATTCTCGTAATTTCAAAAATGATGAAAATATCGTGAATTTCCAAAATTCTTTAAATTTTTTTTGAACTCCGAAATTTTTAAAATTGTTGAAATTGTAAATATTTTCCAACTTCTAAAAACTTGTAAAATTCTCGAAATTCCCCAAACTCTGGAAATTCCCAAAATTGTTGAAAATGTTACAAATTATCAAGGTTCTCGAAAACATTGACACCCGTGAAAATCGGTATCGTTCTTTAACTATTTTTTTCGAAATATATTTTTTTGCAATGTGCTGGATTTTTCAAATCCTTCAGAATTTCGGAGGGCGTCTCAGTCCCCTCCCTGGCTACGTGCTTGATTTCATGTTTTTCTGTGTCAGTGATACGTACCCCTGTTTTTTCGTCACGTAATCGAAGTCCGTCTATACTGATTTGAACTGTGATCCTCTGCTTATGTTCTCCAGCTGCCCTTATCGCCATTTTCAAATCCGCTAAAGCAGTCTGACACATACGATCCCCCCGCGCTTCCGAAACTTCCAAAATACCAATAAGTTTAGCCTTGAAAGACACCCCCTCCCCCAGAAATCTCGTTGGTTCATTTTTATCTGCAACAAAATTGTTCAACATCAAAAATGACCTTTCATTCAACTCCGGCGAGAAATATGTAATTTCGTGGCCCTGCTGAGAGTGGACGAAATAATGGATTACCTGATTGTCGGCGTATGGCATGCGGGTGATGAACTCGTTCGCCCACTAATGGGCGAATAAGCTGTTCGCCCACGCTCATCTTAACGGCATATAGCTATTTACTCACTCACGCTCAGTTTAGCGACCGTTTACGCACGGATAATGGAAACAAGATGGCGGACGAGCGACTCGACATATATCGAAACG
>JAPYZK010000393.1:0-28124 GCA_030522785.1 Platygaster equestris
AAAGGAAACGAACACTTCACAATAAAAAACCTCGTAAAAATATAATCCCAAAAACCTACTGTTGACAGGCGATAGCTTCTCCACTTTCCCCAAAAACTCCCGAAATCCCATCAAACGAACAACTTCAAAGGTCGAGATAAAAAAGAACGCGGAAAAGCCTCTTTGAGGATACATCCCCGGCGAAGGTCCAGAGAAATTGAAGTGGAAAAGTTGAAAGATAAAATAGCGCTCGATTAAACTCTAAATATCAGGAGGGCCCTTCTGCGAGGTTTGGAGGATTTTCGAAGTTCACGGTATCGTCGTGACGTGGCTGAAAGGGGAAGGCAAAGGAATGGACGAAATGAAGTAGACATCAGGGAAGGCTCGGCTTCAGCTCGAGCCCTTTTTCGGATTCAGGTCACTCGAAGAGCGTTGTACATTGAACCAGGGGAGGCATGGCCGTGTCGACGATTCATCCGAGACAAGAATCTTGTACGTCCGCAGCCCCCTAAACAGCTCACCGTGCTCTTTTTACCGTGAACAGCGAGTCGATGGAAAAAAACCCGCCGATTTTTTTTCCCCGCAATCCCTGTCGGCTTATTTGGTTTAATTTTCGCGAAAGGAGAAAGAAAAAAGGTTGAATGGGAGCGCGTTGCCAGTTAAATCCTCGCAATCATTAGAGTGTTGCAAAGCGGGGTTTTGTTTTACTCACCTCACGTGAAAAGAAGGATGAAATGCGGCAGGGTTGTCCTGGGGGGAGAATTTTGGCAGTGTTCCATGCAGCAACGCGAGCCTCACTACCAGTAATATACCCAGCTAGAAACAATGGAAACATTTCAACGAAATTTCTTGTGAATCACGGAAAATCTTCGTATGGTATAGAAAGGTGGGTATTCCTAGGGGTTCCAGTTGGAAATTGAGAGATTGAGAGTAGGGTTGGGGGGTTGAGTTGGAGGGATGAAAATTTGACGTAAATTTTGAAGCTTATGTGATCTTAAACTTCAAAATTCATAATTGAAATCCCTGAAAACTTAACAATACACCTCAATTCAGAATTTCGTGGACATATCAAAATTTGGACTCGAAATCAAGAAATTCAGGATTGAAAATTAGAAAAGTTAAAATCACATTTCACACTTCGTAAAAATCTCTTCGAAAGATTCCAAACAAATCTGCCCTGCAGCAAAAAAAAGTAATCATCCCAATAAAAATCTTTTATTTCTCTTCAATACCACAAATTCCACTCCCAATCATAATTCACCAAGTTCCTCCTTTCAAACGGAATACACACCCCTGATAAGCCCTCCTCGCCCCCGAGAATCCTAAGCGCACCTGCTTCACGCAGCCCGAAGGAAATCAAGCCGCAGAGACACGGAAGTGAAATATTTCAGAAATTCGCTCATACGCGCACTCGTACAACATTGGAAGAGCGCTCGAGTTTCGTTGGCGTGCGCCCGAGTTATGCTAATTTATGCCTGAAATGAATCCTCGCGCTAACGCTCTCTATATTTTTACAACCCCCTTAGTTCCCCGAAGAAGTGCCATTACATTTTTCGAAATAATACTCTCGCGAGACGTTTACTCCTCCCCCCCTCCTGAAAATAGAAAGCTTTTTTATCTTCTATTTTTCCTCCCCATCCCCCGAATTTCAGATTTAGTCTCGTCACGTAGCATAATCGGTTCAAACTACCCGCAACATTTGCGCGGAAAATAATTTCAAACTCCAGCGGTGTCCCGGCTACCGCGGGATATTACTTATGCAAAAGTTTGCTTTTTCGTCAAAGCATTTGTACATACCGAATAGCGTGAAAGTTTCACACTCCCCGAGGTCTGGGAAAGGGTCATGTGGCAGTGGAATAGAAGAAACGAGGCTGAAGGAGACATGACAATTTCATTCAAGTTTCCGTTGGAAGAGAAACGAAACTGAGCGAGAAAATAAAGGGCTGTCAATCGGAATGGTGGCGTTAAAGACGTTTGGGAATCAAGGGAAACAATGCGATAGGTGATGCGATTCTTTTGAGTTCAATTTTTGTCGTGACGGAGAGGTTTTATTCGGATTTTTTTTGTTAGTGATTTTTCTTGATCGTATCATCTTGATGGGGACAAAAAGGGATTGTTTTAATCGTGAAGGAAAATAATAATTAGATGAAGTTGAAAAATTGCTTATCGGACATCCGTATAAAAATCCTTGAGTTTCTGAATATGAATCTTTATATTTCAGTATATAAAAATATTCGGGAAATGATAATCAAAGGAAAATTTTCGTCTTGCTCCGAACAGTTGAAAAAAAATTCCATCATTAAATCTCACGAATTGGAATAGTGAAAAATATTTTATTGTCAACGGCAGGATAGTGTGTTTGAGATGCCCCAGAATCACAGCGACGGAAACGTTCCCCTTTAATAAAATCAGTGGCATCGGCGAGTTGTTCTTCTGTTTCCTGCGACTAATCCATTATCACCGACAGATTGAATTTCACCACTGCGACTAGACCGGAATATTTGTAGGGTTTCCCTCCCTCGACTCGGATACGTACTCGCGGATAACAAGATTTCAATGCTGACTATCTACTTTGGGCATTTCACGATTTGCAATATGCAGCGAAACTTGACACTCCTTGCGTGTTAATGTAACGGGAAACTAACGAGATGTCTTTGAATAATCACGGATTTTCTTCTAGGGAGTGCACGCAATGGGACGGTACGTTCATTATGAATATCTTTTTTCGAACGCTTACCGAGACAAGTAGCATCGCTGCTCTACGTAAAAAATGTCTGCAGTCGTCATTCCATTTTGCTTCGAAAATTGATCTGGAAATATAAAAATGTCGAATTTAGTTATTCATAAACTTTTCAAATAAGAGACAATAACTCAATAGGGTTTTGTCTATTGTAATTTTGGCATCGATCATTCTTTCGAGAAAAAACCGATTTTTTCGACCTGCTGGAAAACTTTTGTGTCTTAATACAAAAGTGTATAGAGAATGAATTTGACTTCGTCAACATATATTTTGAATACAAATAGTAACTTTTGATTTGATTGGAATTGTCGTTATTTCATGTGGAGTTTCTGGTAAAATTATAAGGAGACAAAAAGGTGAAATTGGAACGTGATAAATATTGCTTCTCAGAGAAATTCAATAAATAATAAGAAACTGCGTTAAAAAAGTTGTGATTATGCACCTTTTTATGGAGTGCCACGAGCGAAAAAAATCGTAAAGTAGATTAAGAAGGAGAACTGTGATGCCAGTTTCTTTGGCCAGCATAGACAAGGCCCCAAAACAGACGCTCCAACAAACGTACGGAGTCAGCGGTCTGTAAAAAAAAATTAGTTTCCTGAAATGTTTTTGAGTGCAAAAAATTAGTCACATAATTACTTTCTTTAAGTACTTTTCAACAGTCATTTCAGATCATTTTATTAAGTAAAATAAAACTCACCCATGGTACACTAAAAAGGAGAGTAGAAAAAAAATGCAGGCGAGAACGTCAGCCCTTCCCACTATCCCAGAAACCTGAAAAAAGAGAAATTCCTCACCGTCAGGATTACAAGAATGTATTGATTGGCATAAAATTATGCTGAAAAACTCATTTTTCTAATTTTCCAGAAATGATCCAATGATACAAGTCGGGCAAGCCTTGAATACATAAAAAACGGTAAGTAAAGAATATAATGCTAAATCAACGACAAAAAATAATGTTTTTCCGCTCTGAATACCAGCTGAAATTATAAACCGCAGTGATAAAGTACCTTTCTTCCTAAGTTACACATCATTTTCATGTCATCGACACTTTCGTCCCATAATTTCTTACTCTCTCGACTTATGATTTCGTGATAAAAAATAGTCTTTCATTTCTCAAGTAATTCAATCTCCTTTCCATTGAACATGGAAGAGGATTCGGTCATATCTACTACTCCATCATTGTCAATCCAGCGAAAGACTTTAAATAGCTTTCCAAGAAGCCGAGAGCGAACGGAAATGTTTCGTGTTGTGCTGAAGATAACGTAGATTGCGCGTACCAGGACTATAAATTTATCCATTTTCGTCTGCGGAAACACGTCCAAGACTTGCGAATGTACAGAAGGGTACGAGTAACCAATCTCCCAAACATTGAGAGACGATTTATCGTTATAATTGCCGAATCGTTATTCTCCGTGGACGGAAGTCCAGTTTTTAACGGACGTCTGTGGCATTGAATTACTCCCGTCTATCACGGAAGTTTCATTCGTTCCAAACGACGTTTTCACATTGGAACCGTTATGCCGGAAAAATAGATTCGGAGGGAGTCGTAAATAAACTTGGAGCCCACGTACATCACGTGATGATTTCAATAGGAATGTGCCATTCCTCCACTAATTCGATAAAAAAAAAAAACCTTTCGAAGTAAGGCTTATCGATTTATGCTTTTTTGTACTGGAATGAGCTTAATTGAAATGTCATCAAGTTCGTATGAATTTCAGTTTCACTTCATAAAAAATGAATCAAAATTATATCTTTCCATCATCGGATCCATTCAAAATGCTTACTTCTTCGAAGCAACGTTGAATTCACACCCAACACGACGTTATCACCATTTTGTCATTCCGCGCTCTGAAATTTCCGAGCTAGATTCAAATCAACGTTACGGCCCGCTCTGTATGATTGTACCCGAAACGCGGCGTCGATTTGTCATAACTACGATTGCAATAAACATGTCCCGCGCATATTTGAGCGACGCGAAATAGAAACGCATTTGCTGAAATGCGGAGGGAACGAGAACGTTTCGCTTTAATTTGCCTGGAAACCAGGCAGCAGAGAATATACTCCGATGCGTACACGAAATCCCCCGGAATCCCTTTTGAATTCTCTATCAAGTAACTCATACACCCGCTTGATCACGAACCCGGCGCCGCATTTGGAAGAATTGAGGTATCAATTATTCAGGGCGCAGTTTTATCCGATGCGATACGTTTCCCTTTGCACTCTCCCGACCATGTCTTTACGCGGACATCTATTATTCAGGGAGATTTTTTGCCATGCTTTATTCGATAACGCACTGCTTTTACCTCCTAGGAACATTTTTTCTTGGGAACCTATCGAAGACAGCACGAGGGATTGAATTACCTGTGTTTTTTATGACCCGAGGCGAATCTCGCATCGGATGGAAGTATTTTGCGAGTAATCCCTGGAATATTACATGGAATTTTCATGAAGAGCGTGGATATGGCGTACTCGCATTTAATTATTTCGCGATTTTGCAGACTGACATTGGATATTTTAATGAATAATATTCCGTTTGTGGGATGCAGAGACGGACATAGCTTCGATATGCTTCTAGAAATACTTGTATAATTAAAACGATGCAATACTCTTTGAGGTTTGATATTTCATATGCGTTTGATCAATTCATTTCGAAGGGTTAATTGAAACCCTGTCTTATTAAAAATGAAGTAAGGTTAGGTTTTGAAAATATCTAGTTTTTTTTAAACCCCCATTAAATTGAAAACAATGGAATTGTTAAGAGTAAATATCCGTCATGCATAAAAATCGTGAAAAAACTCCGAAATCCGTTGAAAAGAAGTAGGAAACGATCATTTGAGCGATCGCGGCGTCCGTTGGGTCGTAAAAAGTCGGAAGAAAATGTTAAATGATCGTGGCAATAAGTATACTGGAATGACAATGCACATTTCGTTCCGTTTTTTCGTCCTTTTCCGTCAGTTAAAGGACGGAGAGAGGAGCTTTTTATCGCTAGCAACGCATTCGACGCTGCCGTTAAAACGCCCGCGACCCGAATTCAACGCGTTAATGACGATTTTTATATAGCCGCATGAAAAATACGACAACTCGTAATTTTTGCTTGTCGGGGATTAATTTCAGCTATGCGCAACGCGAATTCCAGCTAAGGGTGAATGTTCAGCGGAGCGGAGTAATCAAAATTCAAATACGACGTGAAATCAATTGTGATAATATTGTCTTTCCGTGGCCGTAAATTCATCGAGTTTCCCTGGTATGCGTTCATTTTACTGCGATTCTCTGCAGCGGTAATCCGTCATAAATAAACGGCCCCCTGATGCGATGGACTCTCTAATTCCCCCCATTTGCATGAGAATACAAAAACAATAGAGAAAGGAAATGAAAAAAGTCACATTCTGTGGCTTTGGGGTGTTTCAAAATTTCGACACTAAAATATTTGTTTGGATTGGGGGTAAAGTCGATCTTTTTATCATGGAGGAACTGAAAATATTTTTTTCACGAAGTATAAATTTTATGGGGTGGAAAATCAAAATTATTTTGTGATTACAAAATTTCATAATAAGTGATATTAGTTCTATATTCGAGAAGTAACCAAAGTTTTAGCCTTTTTTGAATTCAATGGCTCAAAATAAAAATAGTTAAGCTTACTCATAATTTTCGAAAAATTGAGGAAGTACTTGAAAATCTTAATAATAATTTTTCCAAAATCTTTCAAAATTATTAAAAATTACGAAGATATATGTTTATTCTTATAGAATTTGGAAAAGCTTGAATTATTCTATGATGTTCCCAAAATTCTTGAATATCCAGTGCAGTACTTTAATGTTTTCAAAAATTAGGAATAGGCGAACTCGTCTCGAAATGTCCCCAAAATGTAAGTCAAGAGAAGTGTGGATATGAAACAAATCTTCAAAATTCTCGTAAGTTAAATAAATACATCACTAAAAAAACCGTATGATTCTTGTACCAAGTCCTGTTCAATTATTTCCTTGTATTTAGCAGGAATAATCGATAGTCCTTCCACTATCAACTTGATTCGGGATTTCATGCTCCACTGGGTTGATAAGATCCAACGGCATAGCGAAAAAGGTTCTATAGTTCTACGCAGTTGCAAGCGTATGCATATCAACGGTCTACGTAAACGCGTTACAGCCAACTCAAACATTTACATATCTATCTGATAGTCATGTGCTCTAATGCAACCCTTCACTCCGGCCGATTCTACTCTTCTCCCTGCTCGTTACTTGCCTCTTCTGGGAACGAGAAATTGCATTGTTCATCGGGTGGTATTGTGGCTTGTGGAGAAAAATATTGCGGGATGTTGAATTATGATTTACTTGATGTTGCATCAATGAAAACCTTAGTCATTGATGTAATTTGCCGGTATTTTTTTATTTTATATAATACCTTTTTGATATTTATGTGACATCAAATTGTAACAGACTTTTTATAATAAGAAAAGTTTGAAAATTTCATTACATTTCTATGAAATGTGTAATTCTTCATAATTATTGTTTTGAAAACGCTACGTGTAGGTATTAATGTCCTAATTTTGGAACCCGTTTCGTTATATGTGAAAAATATTCCACTATCATCCAGAGAATTTATGCACAAAATACATCATGGCTATGACACTCCGTGATACCTTCACGCTGTACTGTTTCGAGGCGCCCATTTTTTACTTGCAAATTTATTTAAATCACCAATCACACAAAGTGAGTGTAATTCACAAATTACAAATTGCTGACGGTGAAAATTCACGCAACAGCTATTCATTCGTGGGCTGACAGGGAGTTTTAGCATGAAAGCCAACTCGGCTATTAACCATGTGACATCAATTTTTCCCGTGAGAAGTTTTCCCAGTTTCAGGAACATGATTAAATTGCACATTCATTAAGAGACGTCAATTTGAGTAACAATACGGAAACATTATGCATCAAGCTGGAAATTTGTGTGCATGTGCAACAGTTTTCCAATGAACATGAGATTTTCTAGACACTCAAATTCACTATTTTTCTTATATCTCTTTTACCATTTTTTCCAGAATTTATTATTTTATACAGAAATCCATTTCAAAGCTCCAGTTTTTCCGCAGCCCAATATTTACTCCTTTTAATGGAAGCTCCACTTCAAAATCTCAATTAGAGTGTGAGCTCCAAGGTTTTATCCAATTATCCATTTTCCGCACGTCAAAAAAAATCCGGAGAATGTTTTCTCTCCCGATTTATAGCTGAAAACCGTCATAGAGAGCGGGACACGAAAACCCGCAGTATATTGAAGATCGCGCTGAAAGGAAAGCTATGTTATCTTGTGCGAATTCACCATGTGCTGAACCGAAATTACCATAAAGTATATTTTTCGATTCTTCGAGTGATATAGTTTGACCGTTTTTGTCGAGGATTAATGGATTAAAACGCGCCGGGGAGAAAATTGCGAAAGTGCCAGAGGATGTTATAGCCAACGTTATGGTCTGATTTTAATGCATAAAAATGCGCATAGTGTATTTGAATCGATGTTATCTTGGGAACGTATTTGGCTGTATTTTAGGCAGAAATATGGTAGCATATTTTAAGAAATGTTCAATTGTTTTTAGTAGTATTTTTTTTTTTCAAGTTTTTTTTTGGATTCTCGAATGTACCGGCTTATGTGATCCTACGAAAAATTAATAGAAATGTAGTCAAACAAAGTTGTTCTTAACTCAATAGTGTTCCGATCTCATTTTAACACATCATCTGCGCATTTTTTCTGTTAGCCTGTTCAAAAATCACTGTTCCCAGGAAGATCTCCCTAATAAATGGATGATTTCCAAGTTCATTATGCCGAAAGTTTTTTCCCTCCCGTATCGGGGATTCGGCGTGTAAACGATATCAGCTATGGCCGATCCAATCCATTGTACGCTCAGCCGATAATTCTTTCCGCCTTGCTTGGCCAAAAAGCCGAGAAACTTTTCGCGTTGGCCTCCCTCCCACGCTCTTCGCGAGCCACCGGTTACATAAATCAGAGATAAATCACTTTAAACTCACACTGTTAACTCCGGGTGGCCGCCATGACGTTGGTAAGTGGAGCGCGAGCGAGCTTTTCTAGCGAGCGTAATCGATAGTCGACGATAATGAAAGTACCGCGATGAAGCAAATGAGAAGGAAGAAAAATATCGCAGCGGATTCAACTTTTGTCTTGCCCTCGGAACGTCGGAACTTAGTATAGTGTATGAATCATGAACGAGAGTTCAGTATTAATGGTGGATTTTTCGTCCGAAGAAATCGGAATTCGTATCTATCATTTTTATTGTAGAAAGGGATTCGTAGGGTTACGTTTTGGAAGTGCTGTGTTTTTTGAGAAAATATTGAAGTTTGCAAGTTTGGGTACAGTGTCTGAACTGGATATATAATGAGATAAAAAATATAAGATGTATTGAGTGTATTTTCCAGGGATTTTTTAAACTTGAAAGAACATTGTTACGCTCGAAAAAACTTCGGAAAATTTTCGATGATAATTTAAAATCTCCATGATCAACATTTCACGAATATTTTCGAAAATGTCGCTAAAATTACGAAATCGATGAAACATTAGCTCAAACTCATTGAATTATTTTCAATTGATCAATTTTTATTGATGAAATAGAAGTGGTGAAAAAAAAACAGAATAATCATGACTTTTAGAAGCAACATTCATCATTTCAAAACTGTAACAGAACAGACATTGCAATCGCTAGCGCTTATAACACGTATGCAAGGAAACAATTCCTTTGAGACTCCACATACTGAGCGTTCAGTCTTGCGACATCACTTTTGTTTGACTGCTGTCCAACTCCATTCCACGTAATACCGATCCTCTTTCCCTCCAGGGCATATAAAGTCGACTACCGGAATTCGCTCGGCTTGACATTGGACAAGAGCATGGATGCTTCAAATGAAAAGAGAATTTAAATAAAGCTGAGCAATGAATCGATGAGTCAAGTGATTAACTTGATTGGAACTTTTAACAACTTTCAGTTGTTAAAAAACAATGAGGAGATAACAATAAAAGCACTGGAAAATTGATTAAAAAACTTGCAATGACATAAAAATTGTAGAAATGAGTATAATTCCGTTTCTGATTCGTGCGTGCACCATCGAATTACTCGGCTCTTCAAACGCAATGGGCGAAATTTTTATATTCAGGTAAATTTAACGTATCTCCGAAAATCTTTGCCGTGACGAGCGCCTCGTTTCTCTAACGTCCCGACATTCGTTTTGCCGAGGGGGAGAACGATCTCTGCCTTACGAGGTCCTTTTCGCCTTATCTTCCACTTTCCGGCTCTTTACGAGATATTTCTTCTGACCGCTACAACCCTTGGCTGTACTTTCTGTGACTCCATTTTTTTCTTCGTGCTTTTGATTTTCGGGGACTCAGCAATTTTTCATCAACCAAGGGAGGTTTTCTGTTTGTTGGGCGATTTTTTGAGTATTTGGGAATGAATGAAAATGAAGTCGAGACAGTTGGGGAACACTTTCCATGGAGTCAACGACGAATAATAATCGAAAGAATCGAATAATCTCGATTTCGAATAGTCATCAATCAAACAATTTCGGAACTAGTCACTTATAAATGAGTTATAAAAACCATGTTTGTAAATTTATCTCGTTCGCCCTCCCAAATTAATTTACATTCACACTGCGTAACATGATGAATTATAAAAATAATCCATTCGATTGCCAACCGTTCATTCCGAACTCGAAGTGCACCATTATACTTCACTTCCTTTCCGGAGCTATAAGGAAAATATTTAAATATTTGCATCTGAAAGTCATACTGCAAGATTGTCGCCATGAACAATATTATATCGTCAAAGGACTATTGAAAAGTCGCGAATGCCGAGATCAACAACAGCGAAGTAGTAGTCTTGAAACTGAGATCTCCCCGGGAAAGAAGATGTATGAAAACGGTGAAACTTTGACGTGAGAGAACAACGACTAAAATTTCCAACGCTCCATAAGTACCTCACTTTCATGCCAAAAAGCACCTCCAATCCGACAGTGAAAAAGTCCTCGAATCATTTAATTAATGAAGTGTCAACGAGCGGGAGGTATTTATTCCTCGCCTTAGGTTTATTTTACCGGAAATTTATAACCCCATCTCCAGTTCTACTCTGGGGGGGGGGGGGGGGGTGGCTTTTTCACTTTAGGATGAAATGTAAAGTTTCCTGGCACCTTAAAACTTCGTGGTTTTTTGGAAAATGAGCTGCGTAAATTTGCCAGCTTGATTTTTCATTCGCAGTGTATATGTTTACATAAGGGAACTAAACTCGGGCCGGAGAACGAAATACTAGTCTGCGTTAGTGGTTTCAGAAACTTACGTGTACACGCTCGCATTTACTAGTTAGCCTACTATTCACGGATCAAGAATCTCGCCTCGAGATAGATAAGGAGGGGGTGTAAGTTTAATGAATAATGTTTAGAAACAATAGTAATTATCTCGTGGGGTAATGAATCCTCATTCATGTAAAAACCAGCTTTGGGAGTTGGTTGGGTTAATGGAATGGAATAAGTTGTGTCAAACGAAAATTTTACAACTATTCAACGGAGAAAATATCACCATAAAAATTTAGGAGTTTCAGTGATGTTAGCATTTTCATAATTATTCGGAAATATTCAACTCATTCACTCCCATCCAGAAATAGTGACATTTTTGTGATGATGCAAAAATCGTACCTCTCGATACTTTCGATGACCCCGGAAAAATTCTGATTCACTCCCCAGGGTTCTGAGTCTAATATATTGATAAATTCCACCCGAAAAACCTTCGCTACAAGAACATCATACCCGGCGCCGTGGCTTAGAATTTAATCAGCGTAAATGGTATTTATTGCGACGGGGTCTCATAACGGGCTACTTAAGATTTAATTTCACCGCGAAGGTGAATTTTTAGATCGCCAAGATTTACGTATGGAGCATTAAACAGATGATGTATGGGGGCAGAATTTACTGAGTCTTAGTTGGTGGTACAAAAACGAGCCATACCGCTTCAGTGTGGATTGGGTGCACGGCGAATAGGAGTCCTGAGAGGGCCGCAAAACCTGGACGAAGAGACGCTACAGCGAGGCTAACTCTTGTAACCAAAATACACGCCGCCGCGTGGAGAGCAATGTTCGTTGCATGATACCATGCAGGAGTCAAACTAGCTGTGATGTAATTCAACCTAGAAACATAAATTACAGGGCATTAGTTTTCAGGATGTTATCGCTTTTCGGGAAATATGAGGAAGGAACTTTTTTGGGTGTATATTTAGGGTTACTATTTGACCGAAGTAAAAAAACGAGGATCAGAAAATTTATGATAATTCATTCTTTTTCTTTATCGTCTTATTGGTGGATCTCGAAAATGTTTGATGAAGAATTTCTATGATAATTTGTCTAGTTGGAAATACTGCATCGTGCTATTTCCATTTTCATGGAGTAATGTTGAAATGTTAGACGGGAGAAGGCTTCATTATAACAGCGTTGGAAAATTGAGTTTATATTCCTCTTGCACAAGGAAAATAAGTAGCTGGACGGTCGTTACGGCGTAAACTTCCTACTAAACAATGGTATATTAGCCTATAAAAGGAGTATAAAATGAGCTTTAGGTCTTGTAAGGGCAGATTTTTATTACGACGTTTTCATCGACACGTGTTACGCGTCACATACGATCTTGGGGACGATTTTTCAGCGCTCATAAAAAACATGTTCAAGAATTAACGGCGAACATTATTTTCTGACTGTGATTTGTCGCAGTGCTTTTTTTCGTGTGCGAGTCCGGAAATATACGGCTTTTTTCCCCTCGTGGAAAAACTGGTTACATTTTTTACGCTCGCAACCTTAGAGAAAACCGAATGCAGCGACGAGAAAGGAGTTTTTTTATGAGAGGAGAAGAAATTTTCAAAAAAATCGTCCTTCGCCACACATGGACAAATCCTGGAAAAGTTGACCTCACCCTCATTTAAAACGGTCGCTTTTTCGACTTGCAGCATAATATACTATTTTCTGGCGACGCCTCTAATCCCACGTAGTACTTTTCGAGTCCCAACTTCAACCACTATAAAATCCCAGAAAATGCTATTTTCAAGGCAATATTCCCTCGCCAAAAGCGTGTATCAGCGTGAAAACAAACAACTTAGCCGCTGACACGGTGGCGTAATAAGTTTGGAAATCTGCCGTTGGCGTGCAAAGGTCGACGCCCCGGTATGCTCGTATTTGGACTCGTTCCAGGTGTCAAGTATTCAGCAAATCGAAAGTTCGCCTTCCGGATCACGACTGACCTTTTGATTTCCGCTCTCAACGCTACCAAAATCCAACACGGACCGATCTCCCCGATTCTTTTCCTCGTGAAAAACTCGAATCAGTCACAAACTTTCGGTAATTTCCAGTGAATTCTCCACTAAATTCAGGCCTCCGAGTTGTAGGCAAACGTAAGAGATAGGGAAGATCGAGAAAAAATGAGACAAGTTTGTTCTTCCCAACGGCCCTGCGAAATCAGTTAAGAACTTTATTTTTCAACCCTCCCGGAGCCGCAAACTGCGCTGTTGGTTGTAGAGGTGAACTTTTTCAAGCCCTCGTGCGAAATCCATTGAATTGTTGATTCGCGGAGCGGAGCGTTTTTCTCATGGGCGATAAATGTTTTAGGGTATACTCACTGTTTTATCGCTTATATAAACGAACTGAAGCTGCGATGAAGCATTCATCGAGCAATGTTCTTATTTGAGTGGTATTCTTTGTGTGTTTTTCTTTTACCTGCGGGAATTACACAAAGAGAAATAGAGTTTTGATAAAATGAAATCGTGGGAAGGCAAAAACTGTTGACGGACATGAAAAAGTAATCGCGTTAGTGGAACGAGCTTCGTCCATTGGGTCGGCGACGAGTGTAATTCTTCTTTTGAAAAACGTGGCACGTTGTTCGCGTAGTAATGCGCCAGTGAAAAAAACGGGCTAACACGTGCGCGGGGTCTGCGCGACGCCGAAATCAAATTACATTTATCAAGCTGTAATCTGTGTTTACAGTTTTCGCGAATGCGTGTTGTAAGGGAAATATGTGCATAATGCATGATGGCGATGCTGCTGACTTTAATATGTCAGAAATGGATTACGATTTTTCATATTTGACTAGTGGGAATTGTTCATTGTAAAGGAAATTGGATTTATCTAGATTTATATGTCAAACCAGGAAATTGAATTTTAATGTGTGAGTTAGAACAATAATATGGTCGATTTCAAAAATTTTCTAGACTTTTTGAAATACTTTGCTGGAATTAGAGAAGAGCTGATCAATTGGAATTCGAAGTTTTCAGATTTTGAATTTTGATATAATTTTACACGTCTGATAAATTTCATGTTGGAACATTTTTAATTCTGGGAAGATAAATTTAGAATATCATACGATAATATTTACAGCAGTTTGTGGATATTGAAACAATAAAGGGATATTACATAACGTACCAAGAATGAATTACAGTATATTTACGAGGAATCCATAATTGAACAAGAATGGGAGTTGAACATTATCGTGCAGGCATTCGAATCAATCATTATTAAAATATACAGAACGTAACTTTGTCTACTATAAACTGTAATAACGAGGAAAATTGCAATCAACAACAAATTGTATTCCAGAGACTCCATGTTATTATCCTTTTCATAACGTAACGATGAATTATTGGGAAAATTCTCAGGTTTATTGATTTCATTTCAATAAATCGTAACTGATGCATTGTTTTTCAAGATTGTGAAAAATTCCTAATATTTACGAGAATTTCGAAAAACGTACTCATATCTCTTTGGAAATGATTGATGCGGAGAATCTAAATAGTGTCTTCAACTAGAGTTTTTCTCCATGAAAGACTGCTGAAAATGTGGGACAGACCACCAAGAATGAAAATTCATACATTTGAGTACCTTTAAAAATTTTCGACACTCCTGTGACGATTGTTTGTTTCTAAATATTCGAATATTTTTAAATTTTCAAAGACTTTAGAACATTTCTTCGAATCCGCGAGTTCAACGTAGTTTCGAGATATTTTTCAAAGTCTACATAAACCGGATATGCAAGCTTTGTGATGTTTACGTCATTTGCATTTCCTATCAAATCATACCGTGGAAATCATAATTACAGTGAATTCCCATTGATAAATCATGCATCAAATTAAATTAGACTCCGATGGAACCTCATTAACTTTGGAAAAATCGAATCGATTTCGTCAGAAAATTTCAATCCCGATCAATAATTAATTATTAAATACCAATCCTCATTCACGAGTCCGAAGATGTTAGAAATCGTAATTTTCTGATGTCATCGACTACGTTATCGAAATCATTTCCAGATGAAACAGCTTTTATACACTGTAGAGTTTTACTCGACAAAACATGAAGAAATTGAATAAAAATCGTTAACAAAAAATATGTGGTCAATTTTGAGTGATGAATTTGCCTCTTAATCGAGTCTTTTTCTTGATCTCTACCATCCATTCTCTTCAGAACCTAGTCTTTTCGCTACCAAAAATATGACATCCCAAGTCTATCGCTCTCTATCCTTCTTACGTGCCCGAATAAATATCCCCGAGCTTATAAAATATTCCCACGCTTTGCGCGGCCGAATTCAGTTTAGCCGTGGCTTTGCCCCTGTTCATGTTGGCCGCATCCTTCGACGTTCCCATCTCCTCTGTCAGGAAAGTCGATACGAAGCCCAAGTGGAACATTCGTTCCATCCACAGCTTCCTATATCGAAGAAATATCCCCGACGCTGCGCAGCTTGGCCGTGAGACATCAAACGCCATTCGGCGTGCTCGCGTGTGGAATACCAAACATTGCCTGGTACAAGTTCTTTGATTCGACCGATCCTTCGGCGATTCGGGGACTTTATGAAACCCTAACTTCCGATCACGTACAGTCGAGGGTCGCGGGGTGCCATCAATCACGCTCGGGAAAAAAGGATTTCGCTTTCAATCAAAGTTCGACAGCGACACGGGCCAACTGCGAAATCCCTCAAGCTTTGATTCGATTATCAGGGGTGATGATTTTCCAACCTTTCATGAGTGAAATACCTGATTCGGAGGACGATGTATCATTTATCATCATTTAGAGCAGCGGAGATGTTCAAGCCCTTTGAGAGATTTCATTAAAATTGCATCAAAGAATGATGATACTGATGAAAGGGTGAAATACTGATTAAAGGGTTTTTGTAGTGTAAGCCCTCACTACTATTTCCCAAAAACGTGTAGTTAAATTCATTCTAACTTTACAAAAACTGAAATTTTATATTATGATGTGAAACCTCGCAAAGAACGCTTGATTAATAGAGTCTGCGACAATTCAGCACCTATTAATCAGTCAATCCTCGAGAGTTCGCCAGTCATGGTCATTCGGAATCGTAGGTGCGAAGAATGCACTTGACAAGAAACGCATTAAAAACAGCTCCCATAAAAGTACGCAACAACGTGAATGTGATTTATGGGCACGGTGTTGGTAACATCGGGTACGGGAAAAAAAGGAAAACCCGGGTTCGTGCGAAGACTCGATATTAATCTCGAAGAAATTAAATAACGATCGGGTTGCGACAGAGCAGTAAAGTGGCGCTTGAAGTGCGCTTCTTTGAACACGGGCTGGACTGAAGTACTATTAATCATCAAGTATCAACGCCCAATGCTGGATAGGAACCTACCGACCCCGTTTCAACGAGGTGCAAAAGAAGTTTTCATTCGGTGGAGGAAAACGACTATCCCTTCGCGATTGCAGATATCAGAGCTGGTGCTTTCATTCGGAGATTAATTGAATGTATTTCATTGCGATGGTTGACATTAAATTTATGATCGTTTCTACGATCAGAGTGGAAAAAGGTTTTAGTTTCGAGTCATGAAACATCGGAAAGATTGTTTTCAGTAGAAAAACCCTCGTCTAGTCAGTCACTGAATTTATGCTGAGGTGTATTACCAGAGTGTAATTTTTTGGAATCATATTCAAGAAATTAAGCATTAGGAATTATGTTTTCAGTGGTGAAATCAGAGTCTAGTCAAACATTTTCGGATTTATAGTTATATCACTAGTCGATGCGTATAAATTTTTCTCTGTAGAATTTCGCGTAATGAAGCATCCGAAAAAAACGTTTTCAGTAGAAAAAACCACATTAAGGCAGCCATGATTGAGTTCAATTTTTCATATAATACATAATTGAAAAATACGCTTATAGCATTCGTTTCCACTTCAAATTTGGGAAAATGGTGAGTTTCAGAGAGTGTTATTCAGTCTTATCAATAGTCAGTGTATGCTAAGGACGAGCTTGTGAGTCTCCGGATGATGACTCTCAGTAATCATCCAACCAACATCCCTCCGATGCACTTTCACTTGCTATTTGCAAAAATCATCATAAAAACGACAATTACAAAAAAACCTACAAAAAACTGCACTTCGAAACTTCCAGCACTCGTGAAAAATGCAGCACATAACTCAGTTAATGAAATTTTCAGTATGTTGCTCCACGAACCCCTCCCAACAACATAACACGAAATTCTCCTCGTTACCTTCACTCCCTTCATTTTTCTCGCACAACCATCCGCGCGAAAAACGTTTCCGCGGTCGCGAAAATGTCACCACCCTCCAACCCTATTCCCTCGCGCCATTTCCAGCCGCAATTCCGTTGAAGAATGCTCGCGCCCAGTCGCGATCGTAACATTTGGCATGGGCATTTACCGGTGGTGCCTTTTTGTCTGAGACGAAAATCCAGTTCGGTGGATGGTTTCAAGGGTGAAGGCCCGTGAGTAATCGGGATAGTGTGATTGGACGGTTTAAAGGGTAATTTGGAACCCTGCCACCAATCAATGGTGTCCGACGTAGCTACTGATATCGCCGGGCGAAAATCCGACTTACGTCTCACCCACCCACTCTTCCTCTCCCTGGATCCTTTGTATTGGGAAATCCTCCGGGATGGGCTACAATCGGAAAGAGAACTCCGGTGGTAGAGAAAAGCGCAGAATAGAGAGAGAAGGCATGGTCGTTTCGTTGCGGTGAAATTAACCTTTCGATCGAGGGCATTCCCGTGAATACCGCAGGCGATTATGGAAACAAATTACCAGGAGGAAAGAAACGAAGTTTTTCCGTGGAAGCAAGTGTGAAAATGGACAGTTCAGTTTGTTAAAGCTGAACTGTGAAGCTGTGTGTGAAAAATGTGATGGTTTTCGGGAATGTTTCGAATCTTTTTTCCAAAGGTTTATGGAAAGTTGTATTTTCGGGAATTCTTAGAAACATGAAAATCTTCCTAAATCTTGTAAGAAACTGGAAAATTAACACACTTTTTTTTAATTCGGAAAAGTCAGAAAAAACTGACAATTCTAGTATGGCGACTCTACCCCTATCAGCGAATTAAAAAATTTCCCATAGTTATCCCGCGATTCCAAGCTTGTTGGAAGGGGAAAAAGCCCTTTTTTTGCGCCAAAAGTAAGTACTCCGATAAGGAGTTTTTGCGCTTAGAGAGCCTGGATGCAAGTTAAAATGGTCGAACAGCGTTCCCAGCTCTCAGCCTTTAATTGTGGCACCGGGGTAAAGGCCATTCCGGAATCCTGAATAAATGGTAATCTTATCTGTCGAGAATGTAAAGTTTCGCCGTTAGAGCATGGATGGTTAGTGGAAACAGAACAATAGGGTTAATGACTGCGACAACAACTTCCTTGGATTCACCTTTTTACCTATTGCGAAGATACTGAAATAAATGTATACGATTGCACGGAGAGAGTCAACTCGGCTACAATGGCTGAAAGCTCGAATTCACAAACACGAAGCTCTGAACAAACCAAGATTTCCTAAGAAATCCCTCCGGGGTCTAAAGTTTTCACCTCATTGCGATAACTCCGATTCCGGAATATGATAGTTTCAATGGCCGTCTCATTAAGTTTGCAAATCATATGCAAGCGGGATCCGAGGGAGTCGAACAAAGTGGTTTCAAGATTAATCACTGTTTCGCCAAGAGCGGAAGAATGTGTTGGATTATTGGGTAATGAAAATTCCGGGAAGTGGAAAAAGTTACAATTGGCTGAGCGAAACAATGCGAGATAGAGTCTGATTCGATGAAACTCGGTTCGAAAAATTTTAAAGGGGGTTCTGAGTAACATGATAATAATTGTGGAAGGGAATGATGCAACATTTTGGTTATAATATCTCTGGAACAGATTCGCAATTTGAATCGATCGAGATATTTCCCCCATGTTACGCAGTTTTTTATCAAATTAGAAACATGCATACCTTTGCGAGCGGATGGAAACATACTTCTCCTAGATAAACTTTTTGTTGTGTAGAAATTTTTACGATTCTTTGAGGAAAAATCATTTACAGCAACAGTTTACATTGGTTTATATATCGTTTTTTCACACTCTGTAAGAGCATTGAAAATTTTGATATGTATTGCGTGTATACGCTTTAAATAACCGACGACACGCACAGTTACCGGTAATCACATGTGCGAGTCATGACATTGATGAATAGATCGTAATTTCTGTCTTGAAACTTTCTCTTGTTGAGAATAAAACAACTTTTTGGAGTTCATGAATTTTACAAGTTCCTAGAATATTTTGGAAGGTGTAAAAGTAAAAAGCCTCTCAAAATATTGAAATAAACAACATTCACAGTCTCATGGACTCTACTCTCACAAAAATCCATATCCAAAAAGAGTTAGTAATTCCAGTTCACTGCCCACCCCTGAGCTTCCCCTACTAATAACCTCCCCTCACACGCATCACTCCGACACCAATCACAACGTCAACCGATGCATAAAACTATTAAACCACCCCCAATAACTCTTCCTCGAATCCAATCTACTACTCCACACGACAACCTCAATAAACGCAATAAAAACCCTCTTTTAAAAAAAGACAACTGTAATTCCCGTAATCAACCCCGTTCCACCCCCGACTCTGCTTGATCGATTGACATTTATAATGTACGAAATTGCGTGTGATATTGTTCGAGCGCGTACTGGGAATGTACTATAGACCGACAGGCGGCGTCAAAATGACGGGACAACCTCCTTATTTCCTGTAACGCGGATAGAGCGGGACGAAAGAATGGTGAAATTGCGAGCTTTGTTCGTGTCAGAATCCGACCAAGCTTGTGTCGCGGATCCGAGACGAGTTTCGGGTTACCAACTGCACGGTATCTCATCCTGCAGTTTCTCACTCCCCGACATTCTCACCTCACCCACCTTCTTTCTTTCGCTTTTCCGACCTCGACGCTTGGCGCGAAAGCTCGCCGTCTTCCTTGTTTCACATTCCATTTGCCGTTCTCATCTTCGCCCTCCTTACAAGGAATTTCTCTGCGCGAAACTCTATGCGTTTGCGCTCCTACTTACGAGTGCGAGTGTACATCAGCGATCCATATTGTAGGTACACGGCAAAAAAAACGAGTCGTGTCGGCAAGCTCGAGTTAAACATATTGGGTCGAAAGAGTGGGTGATGAAAAGCTCCGTCAAGAGGGTAAACAGCGCTTGCGAAATCTTAAACAGTAGATTTGTCACTAATTCTGATAATCAGTGAATGCCAATAAAGTAATCAATAATGTCAGTGAATGTCAATAATTTTTCATCCACAAACATGTTGTTTTCATGTCATTCTCAAGATTCAAATTTTCATGTCAGCACAACAGACGTACATTTCACCAACGTTCAAAATAATTCAATACAAGTTTTACCAACTAATTATGTTACCGATGCTAAACTTCCTGGAAGTAGCTATAGAACTTTGCTTCGGTTCGCGCAACTTTGACAGATAACGAAACTTGTTCCCGCTTTACCTCGCTGGATGATTGATTATTCGAATGATGGATGGAGTGAATACCGAGTGCGGTCGGGAAACAAATAGATCACGGAACGAGCCCGACTTTATTCTGTACTTTCGCAAATCTGTACTTATATCGCCCGGGAACGCACGGAAGTACTGTTTCATAATCAATTGATACGGGTCCATTACAGTCTGTTAGCAATATGGCTTACGGACACGCGATATTATTCATGACCCGGCTCTTTGTCATTCTTGCGAATCGGAGACATGCTTCACTTTGAATTATGCAGCGCGCCGCTTTCAAGGGCTGCACGAAATTGCAGAGGGATTTCTGGAGATCCAAGAGTTATACATCGTTTTGCGAAATTTTTTCCACGTCGCAATTAAACGTGCTTTTTGAAGCGAGAAATTAATCATGCGCCGAAAATTCGACAGTAGAAAGACTCAGTTTCGGGCGAAAAAATCGTTACTGGACGCGAAAAATGCGCTCTTGATAAAGGTGTCAACAGGGGAGATATAAGCTGAAATTATTGGCCTGAAAGTGTAGCTTACAAGATTGAATGCTGATAAAGGGGCAATTTAAGGGTCGTTTCTACGTACAAAAGCTGAACTCAATCGATTACAATCTGTGGCACGAAACGTCGATTACTACTACTTCCTGCCTCTATTTTTAGTCTGGGATTACAGCGTCATGATAAGCACTCGTTGCGAAAACCGTAATTGCGTGTCATCGCTGAGCATTACTTATTAACGAAGTAATAGTTCCCGGGGTTGGGGCATAGATTTCGTGGAATTCTCCTTGGCCTGGATAGTTTTCCGATAAATGATTATGAGTCGTTTTATTTATTCAAAGTGTTGAACGAGTGAAGAGAAGCTGAAAAAGTTGAATGGGAATCTGAGTAGTTGCATCGTCGCAAAAATCAGCGTTGACAGTGTTTTTCATAATTAATTTCAATTGAAGGAATATCAAAAGTTTTTTCAGATGGAGGATATTTTTTGAGATGATTGCCAAATTACTTGAATTTTTTAAGTTCTTTACTTTGTACAAGACCCTTTTGGATGGACGAAAAAAATTGTGTCAAAGGATTTTTACTCTGAAATTTCAATTTTTAACATTTACATAAGTCAGTGGAATTTCACCTCGTCCAAAAAAATTACTTCTTCATCGGAACTCATTTGAAAACTGACTCAAAATGACTGAAAACTCACCCAAAGCATCTCTCGAAATAATAAGCCGAACATACACGTTCGAAACCATTATAACCTCATATTCTACCCAAACTCAATAAATCGCATTACCGAAAACTCAATTCCATTCATCCCAGGGAGCCCAAAATACAACACGAATGTGACGCAAACTTTCCCCTCGGAATGAATAATTACGTAAAATCTCTAATTATATCCAGTTGCAGTATTTGCCCGTTCTCTCGGGGAATTATCGGTTCTACATTCCCCACTCCCTAATGTCGCAGGAAAGATAGCTCTAATGCATGCAAATGTCGACAGAGCAGAAGTAGAAGTCGTGCCGTATCTTCGCCATCTCCCTTTAACCCGTGCCAGCCAAGAATCTGCCCTGCCGAGGTAGATCGCGTAATTTACTGATTACCCTTAATTGAAGACGGTGACTTAGCGCACTTCTACCGTATTTTGTGCCCTCGCAATAAGCGATCCCAGTGAGCGTTGCCAGAAACGTGCGCTCGACTAAGACTGACACATTTTCCTTTCCGGGCTTGACAGATACACGTGGGATGAGCCGTCGAGGAATGGAGTAATGAGATTCATGAATCAAGTTACTCGAAAAGGACTCGGGGCTGAGCCACACGTAACGTTACGGCTGAGACACTATTAAACGAGAGTTGGAATCAGACAATTGAATTTTCGATCTTTCCGGGTGATGTTGATACTTCGGAGGAAGTTTCGAAATTAGAGAAGTTTTCAGGGGTGGTGGAAAACGCGTCATTCATGACTTCGAGGAAAGTGGAACGATCATTAAAAATATAAGCGTCATCCAAAAATGAGTGAATTTTGAAGTAAACATTTCCCATTGATTTTTCTCGGTAACATATGCGAGTTTTATGAGTGCAATAATTCGGCCGAAAACTGGTCTCGGTGATAAAAAAGGAGAACTTTCGGGGAAAGAAAAATGGCGCTCTCTGGCAGCGGTCCTGGTGGTTTTAATGAAAAAAAGCAAGGATAGATATGACTGAAAACGAGCAGGGTGAATATTCGCATGGTGGTACTTGATGAAGAGATACCGAAGAATAGAAATGAGAGGGAAAGGCAACTGTGCCAGAAAGTTGATGATGTCCGCTCGTCGTCGATTCATCAACCGTGCCTCCAGGAACTGTGATTAGACGCTGGGAATCATGGCGAGCCATTTCGCAGTTCTTTTTCATCAAGGAGTCACGCTGGACGGCCACAGAGTCAAAAGGAATGGTCTTCACACGAACGCGTTTCTTGACTGTGTTCAGGAAAATAAAAGGAAAGAAGCTAAAAAGTAATGTTCCCGAGTTTCGAAGATCGCGGGAACCCTCGAAACGTGAATTCTCAGAAACATGACCCATTCAATGGTAATTCCTCGATGTTATAAATTCTACAAGAATTTTAAACATGTCCAATAATTTTTCGAAGCTCTTGTCACTTCAGAAACAAAAATTATTCATCATGGAACATTCGAGAGCTTTTTAACGGTGAATCCGTCAACTCTGCCACTAATTTAGATATAAAAGATATTGGTTCATTGGGTTTGTAATGTCTTTCAATTTTTCTACAAACTAAAATCGACTAAATCGAGCAATGACTAACTCTAGTCATCGCTACTCGATCGCGAACGACTATAAAAATATCGTCATTCCTGACGAAGCTTTTTCCTCAGTGTACATTAACACGCACGAAAAAACAATTCCGTGACGATAAGAAACATTCATATCTACCAAAACCTTTCCAACCTGGTGAAATTTTCATTTGGCGCGAATAACTCATTATACCGCGCCGATAGATGAAATCTTCATCGAGCATTAGCGCGCTCGAGCCATCGGGAAATGGCATAGCGAGCGCAATGTTATCATTGTTATCTTGCTCCGCATTTACAGCGATTACTTCTCGCGCGATACATTGGAACGATATAAACGCGATACAACGGAACGCGCGGGAACGAAAACAAATCCTGCGCAACGCCGGGCGTTATCTCCGGCGTAACGAATTGGAATGAAATGCAGTGAAAGCACACAGCCCCGACTATGGCATAAGTAATTCATAAACGATTGCCTCGCGACGTTGGGAATCCCGTGAATGGAAACCGCGTTTTTTCGTCGCGAGATTTTTATTCATTTCCATCACTGAATAAACGAACACCGCCAGCGTGGATTTTATTGATTCGGGGCGCAATTAATACCCGCGATATACAATGCGCACGTGGTGCCGCTCGTTCGACGCTTCCTGCCGCCAGAAATTATTTGTAGGCGCGATAAAATTCGCCCTATGACGCGGGATCTGGGATCGGAAAAATGGACGCGGAAATTCGGGGGAAAATTCGGTCGCGGTTTGGTGATCCCGCGCGACGGAATTCGTGTTCATCATTTTGGGGGAAGGGCAAAGCTGGGGAACTGATCGATTGTGAAATTTTCGAGAAATGAAAAGATAATTATTCGATCAAATGATAAATAACAAATTAAAAACGAATAGGTATGTGAAATTCAACATAAATATGTATCCCAAAAACTCAAAACACAAAAGTATGTATCCTGATTGTACTCAATTCGAAAATATCTCAGTTGTGTATCCATAAAATTTCTTCTCTTATGGCATTTTAAAATTGATTATATCAGAAACATTAAAAAAGTTCGGAAAAGCACAAAAAATACTTCGAAAAACTTCCTTCTCGTGCAGCGATGTTATAAAAAAACAATTGCGTTTCTCTCACATCTGATTTCCTCGATTAATCCAAGCCTGGCGCCGCTACAAGCCGGAAAACTTATAGATTACATAATTTCGCCGTGGCTAAACTTGCGGAAAGCGCGGGCCGTTCAAGTGCGGAAAAGTTGGTGAAACAAAATTAAACAACGTGCCGGAGAATAAAGTTTCAAATGACCTGTGCGATACATTGATAGCGTGGCGAGGGTGGAAAAGCTCGAAAGCCTATTGTTCACGTAGTGGCAAAGTTCATTCGAGCTTCGTTGCCTCGGTTAGTGAAGCGCTAAACATGACTCTTAGCCGAACTAAAAGTAACTTGTTTTTGTCATGACTCTTGAGCGCCGGCAACTTTTTTGCACGCTCAACTTCGATGAGCATTCGCTGCTTAATTTCGCGTCGCACACAAAAGGCCACGACCCCTGACATTGGCTTGTCGGGCTTTTGAACCTCGACATGCACTCAATTTCATTTGGGAGGTTCGTTCTGAAAATACTGTAAAAAGCTCTGGTTTCTTTTAATTGTTTCCGGAAAATAAAATATAGAAAAAATAATAATATCTGACAGAGTTTTTGGGCACCTGGAAAACCTGGAAAACTTGGAAAACATGAAATTGTCAAGTAATTAAGAATTTTCGAGACTTCTGAAGTTGTGGTACATTTTAAAAGTTCAGAAGTTGTCGAAATTTAGATTCTTAAAGTTCCGGAAATTCCGAAAGTTCTGGAGTTTAAGACAATTACGAAGCTTTAAGTCTTCAGAATTTTGTAAATTCTCGAATTTTGGAATTCCAAATTTTCAAGCGATTCTGCTCGATGAAAAATATGTTTCCTGAAATTGATAATTAATAATTATAAAACACTACTGACATTGGAGTCCTGGAAAACCTGTGAAATCTCATGGAATTGCACAATTAAAAGAAGACCAACCTGAAAATCGAATCGAAGATTAAAATGACAAAAAATCATTCTTCTTATAAATTGTAAACAAACTCCTTGAAACAAACCCCATAATTCTACATTCTAAATAATCATTCTAAAAACGCTGGCATGACGATATTTCACGCGCCCGTTAATTACTGATGATCATTAACGCACCGAATCATTTTTTACTAACTCACCATAAAGCTGCTGTAACAATGATTAATGACGGCACCCGGTGTTGTGCATACATATACCAGCGCAAGCTGTGATGGCATCGTTAATAATGAAAGCAATTACAGGAGTGGGCTCGCTGGTTGACACGGAAGACAACGGCCATTCGACGGGCGACACTAGTCCAAACTAGCGTTGGCCGCAATGCAGGCAATTTTCACTCAATTAGGACGCGAACTAAGAGACTGAACTCGGGCCTACCTAGCGTGACTACGCGAGGAACAACACAAAGACTCCGGACTCAATTTACTATATGCGCGCTCAAAATGATGTCGCTAATTCCGTGCACGGTGCAAGCGCAATGTACGGTTATCTAAACTATGCGAAATGATTTCCCGAAAAAGTTGCCTCGCTTCCTTTGGGAAACTAATTGATGAAGTGTTTCAATAAATTCTTTTTCCTTCGAAATGGAGATCATTATGTTATCAACGTATAACCATTTCATTCCACGTTTACATCACTACACCCTCGTCCAGCTTATTCAAACGCGCATCATTCCCGAGCATTCATAACAAAGTCAAGTAACGGAGGCTCGCTGGTAATCAGTCGGAATTTCCCCTTTGACGGAGAAAAAATCGGATTACGGCTCATTTACATCACTGAGAGAATTTCGAGGAGAGAAAAGAGCCACGTATTCCATTACGAAGTCGATGGCGTCGAAAGAATCAGCCTTTTACGAAAAAAGAAGGGAGTTGCGTTTTTTTGATATTTTCTTTCCATCTTTTTTTATGTACGTGATGCGCCTCCGAATAGCGGGCAAACGCGGCGGGCTAAAGCAAAGCGTATAACCAACTTATCGTACCCTCGTTAAACCAGCGTTCGCGCACGAAACAAATGCAGGTCCCCGGCAAAAATGCCGTCCTTGGGAATTCAATTTGTTGGGCATCCGATGTTGCTCGCGTTGTTGATTCTTTTGCTTTTCGAGTCGCGAGAGAATTAATCTTAAGGATGTTATTGTAGTCGAAAAACGAGACAGATAATGCAATTAACGTGGAAGTACTTTTGTCGAGTACTTTAGTTTTTATTGGTCACCTTTGAGTTTAAATTTGACGGATGTCTTTCTATGTTCGGAGTTTTTTGCTTTTCCGTTTGTGAAATTCTGGTTTTCCGGGACAATTGCTTTGATGGAACATTTTTTTTATGATACATGATATTTTGAAACTTGAAATTCATAAATTTCGAAGCTTTGAAATAATTATTCAATCAACTTTCAAAAAAAGTCCGAAATCGTTAAACTTCGCGACTTTGAAACTCTAAAATACTCAATAACTACAACATTAACGAAAATTCGTCAAAATTTCTTAATACCGATCATTAAAAACTTTCAAGACTCCTTCGCTACAAAATTTTGAAACTTTCAAAATTCAAGCACTTCCATATCGTCGAAACTTTGAATTATGTCAAATTCTAAAAAGTTGAAAATTCCGAAACCTTCAAAAATTTTAAACTCCATAATTCTTAATAAACCCAGAACTCCCGAAATTCCCAAATCTCTCCATGTAGATATTTGATTCTCTGTATACACATGAATTCAACCTCACGATTCCAGAACAATCGTGAACGCAATCACGTGAACGTACAACTTCATCTCGTGTAACTGAAACATTCATCACCCATTCCTCCCATAATCACAACATCCCTGAACCTCGTAAATTCTGCAATAACGTATCCAATCTTATCACCCATCAAATCCGAGAATTGACTTTATGTGTTTGTTAACGTCGCGAAGATCTTGATAAATCAGGAGTAAAGAGCCGCACCATGTTAATGAGGATGGCACGATGCAAATGAAATTTATGACTGATTTCTCTCGTTCCATTTATCCCTTTTTGGCCGTCTCATGCTTTATCGTTCGGCTCTCGTTGAGCTCACTAAGCTTCCCAGATAACGCTCCCTTGCATAGCCGTACATTGTTCTAGGAGTTTAAACAGATTACGCCGGAACGCTGTTTAAACGCAAATTGCCGGTACCTAACTAGCGCGCTACTTCTTATAACGGCCTCGGGAACACAATCTTGCAGTTGTGGGCCTCGTCAGGTGTTTACAGGTTTGTTCGGAATCTGCATGTTCCAATTCGATCGGATGTGAAAAGATCGTAAAATACTGGTTAACTAGATCCAGTTGATTCTCCCCAGTATGTATAACAATAATTAAGATGCTGTATATGAAATAAGTCAATTATTCATAGATTTTCATCTATTTTTATACAGTATTAGATGTCTTGAAAATAACATGCTGTATAAGAATTTCTATTTCGTCATATTTTGGATAAGATTTGAAAATTGTTATTCAAGAATTTAAAAAGTAGTTCGAGCGACTTTAATAAGGTTCACTTCTCCAAGAAATTTTTGAATTGAATGAACCTCATTAAAGAGGAATTGATTGGAGAGTAATGAACTCAAGGAGAATTCGTTCATCAATCGATTCAAGCCGTCATACATTTTGATTGAAATTTGCTTTAGTAGAGAATGAAACCTCCAATTGTTTCGAAAATGTTCGCTAAAAAGCGTTTTGATAGACTCGTGGAATATTGAGGTACGTACATTTTCAACTTCTATACCCTTGCCTTCGCGGGCTCATGATAGATTC
>JAPYZK010000394.1:0-36259 GCA_030522785.1 Platygaster equestris
CGCCGGTATAAGAAATGATACTAAATCAGGTCAGAGAAAAGCGGGCTCTAGGAACCTAAAAGACTATAACAAACCGAGTATTTAGGTGTGGAAAACGAGTGCCCCGGTGGCGAACTCGCTTATCGGTGCGACTCTGAAAATTGGTACACGTTTACCGCGACACCAAGATTAGAAATGATACTTAATTAAGTTAGAAATTAGCGGGCTCTAGGAACCTGAAAGTCCATAACGAACCGAGTATTTTGGTGTGAAAAACGAGTGCCCCGGTGGCGAACTCGCTTATCGGTGTGACTCTGAAACTTGGTACACGTTTTACCGCGACGTCGGTATTAGAAATGATACTTAATTGAGTTAGAAAGCAGCCAGCTCTAGGAACCTGAAAGACGTTAGAAAGCAGCCAGCTCTAGGAACCTGAAAGACTATAATGAAACGAGTATTTTGGTGTGAAAAACGAGTGTCCCGGTTGCGAACTCGCTTATCGGTGCGACTCTGAAACTTGGTACACGTATAACCGCGACGCCGGTATTCGAAATGATACTAAATTAGGTCAGAAATTAGAGGGCTCTAGTAACCTGAAAGAATATGACAAACCGAGTATTTTGGTGTGATAAACGAGTGCCCTGGTGGCGAACTCGCTTATCGGTGCGACTCTGAAGCTTGGTACACGTTCGACCGCGACGCCAGTATTAGAAATGATACTCAATTAAGTCAGAAATTCGCGGGCTCAAGGAACCTGAAAGAATTTGACAAACCGAGTATTTTGCTGTGAAAAACGGGTGCCCCGGTGAATAAATGCCACTAAATTAATTTTTCCACAACTAATTAGCGACTAATTAGCGGCAAATTTAGGATTAGCTCACTTTGCATTTTTTTCGTTTTCCGAACTTTTGCTTGCTAAGTTCATGTGAAATTAGCAGAAATCGCTCTAGTTTTTAAAAAATAAGAGCGACAAAATTAGTTTTTCCACAAGTAATTAGCGACTTATTAGCGGCAAATTTAGCATTAGCTCACTTCGTATTTTTGTAGTTTTTAGAACTTTCGCTTTGCTAAGTGCATTTGATGTTAGCAGAAAATGCTATATTTTCCAAAATGAAAGCGACTGAATCAATTTTTTTACAACTAATTAGCCACTAATAAGCGGCAAATTTAGCACCAGCTCACCTTGCATTTCTGTTGTTTTTCGAACTTTGGCTTTGCTAAGTTCATGTGGAGTTAGCGGAAAATGCTGTATTTTTAAAAAAATAAAAGAGACTAAATCAATTTTTCCACAACTGATTAGCGACTAATCAGCGGCAAATTGAGCACCAGCTCACTTTGCATTTTTGTCGATTTTTGAACTTTTGTTTTGCTAAGTTCATGTGAAGTTAGCAGAAAATGCTCTATTTTTTGAAAAATAAAAGCGACTAAATTAATTTTTCACAACTAATTAGCGACTAGTTAGCAGCAAATTTAGCACTAGCTCACTTTGCATTTCTGTCATTTTTCGAACTTTTGCTTTGCTAAGTTTATGTGAAGTTAGCAGAAATCTCTATAGTTTTTCAAAAATAAGAGCGACAAAATTAGTTTTTCCACAACTAATTAGTGACCAATTAACGGCAAATTCACAGTTTACTGGGTACATCATTTCCTCAATTTGCTTTGCTAAGTTTATGAACATGATTGTTTCACTGTGAATAACATTCGAAAATGAATAATCCGCTAAGTGTATTCGCTCGATAAATTCAAAATTATCTTAAATGAATCTAGCGAAATAATGCATCGATGTATGATTTGGAAGTTTCCGCAGATTTTTAAAGAATCGTCATTATTTCTATGGATTTGTCTGAATGCTGTCTGCTCAAATTCGAAATCAAAAATCAATATGGAAACTACAACCCGGCTTGGGTAATATTTTAGGTTTAATCATCCAACTTTTACGGCAATTCTAATTAATTTCGGAATGTTCGCGTAACCCATCATAACAATTTTATCTCGAAATTAATGTTTGTTTCTGTCATCCGAGCCCTAGTTCATAGTCGCAAAACTATTTTAACTACTGTTTCGTAATCTCTGAAAGTCGCGGAATCCACGCCATCATAATTAGAGGCGCAGAGGAAAATATACAGAAGTTAATTTCTGCAAATGAAGACAAACGCTGATGGCTCTGTAATTCAGAAATATTTGAAATTCACCCCAACTCCCATACATTTTTAATCCGAATTTATACGCGTTCACGAAAACTTTCGACCTTATTAAAATATATTGCAGAGCAACAATAAAACTCTTTAGAATATTTCTCCATCAGTTATTTCTAGTGGCCAGAATACATTTCCCTTGCAGTATACATGACTTCTTGAGTACTGATTTACATTTAAGGAGTAATTGTCTACTCAGGGAGAAAAATATCGCTGCGGTACTTTGGAGATGAATATTCATACGCGTGAAGGCACTCCGTAAAATGAGTTGTTTCTACCTTGTGTGAAAAAAGAGGTTATTTGTGCTCGAAGCAACGCTTTTCCTGATCTAAAAAGCATAACAGAAATTTTTACGGTGTTCGTACTTTTTATGAGCAAAATAAGGTCTCTTAAACATTCATTTTTTATGGTCACAAAAACGAAGCTTTTGAAATTTGAAATAAAAACAGATACTCCAAGAATACTTATCCGAGTCTCGTAAAACAAATCCTCATCTTACTGAAAAAACTTCGGAAGTTGTTCGTAAACATAATAATGACCTGAACATTATTCAGATCGCAATGCCGCCTCGTCAAATGAGTTGCCGGCTGGCTTATGCAAAATTTTTCTCCTTCTTAATCACACTTAAAACGGGAAACGCTACAACACAGTGTAATTCCCGCGAGCGCCTCTTTTATCTACTTTCATAATATTTTATCTTACCCCGGAGAGGAACGTTGTTGCGAAAAGATGTAAAAAAAGTTTTTTGTCATTATGACGTCGCATCATTAACCGTGGATAACGCGAGCTTTTATCCTCCTCTGTCATTTGACGGAAGAGTTCGTTGGGAATCGCGGGAATTGTGTACTTTCAGGGCAAACAACGCGCTTAATCCGTGAGTAATTTTTCACTTTTACTGTCGGCGCGATTTTCCCAATGAATGCGGAAATTAATTGCTGGGAAGTTCGACCGGCGCTTAGAATTCATAGCTGTGGGTTATTCGGAAAATTAACACGAAATTTTTTCTATAATTTTTAAAATAATGCTAGTTCTGCGTGTGAAAAGTGAACGATTTTTTAACTTTATTTTTTTCCTGGGGTAAAAAGTGCATGTGCATTTGCAATGATGAAAAAAAAACTTTTCAGAGGTACTTTAATTCACTCTGAAAAGTAGAAAAATGATCCTATCGATCTCTGTACGAAATTACAGTTTCTCCATTTGTCCTTAATTACTCTAATCCTTTCCCATTCCAGAAACTCGATCACTCTTATTAACCCGAGAACGAGATCGGCACTTTTCGCTCGATCGTAATACATCTTTTCGGGCGTCAATTGTTCCTCTACTCTTGCCCTCTCTTTTTCCCTTTCAGAGCCACTCCTGCCTCCTCCAGTTTCTCTTTTCACGTCGCGAGAGCATTGCGCCGCAAGGTATTGTCGCCGATATTAGTTTCCCAGAGGCGGAAAAGTTCTCCCTCTCCACCACTTTTGGAAAAGGTAGGGGTAGGGGGTCGAAACTCGCCGGGAAAACTTCTTATACACACACTCCAAGGTCCGAGCCTTTGAGGAAGAAACGAGGGTAAAGCGCCGAAGTAGACGTACACTTCCCCGGGGTTGAAAAATTTTTCCAGCCAGCACCACACTCAACTTCTCTTGTCCACGTTAACTCGTATAAATGTACTCGTTTCATTCAGCACGCGAGGCATCCGCGGCGGACGCATTGGATGCTGTGGAAAATGCGAGATAAAAAACTACAAGTTGGGAAACACGTGAGGGTTCGTGATAGCGGAATCGGAGAAATGTGGCAAAATTGGAATCCACATATCTACGTACCTGTAGAATTATTCTTTATGACTTACGAAATTCGAAAATTACTTTACAGAGTTTCTAAATTTCGAATCCCACATTTTTACAAAGAAAAATTTTTACTAGAAAGTTTATAACTTGAAGTAGTGGTAAATTTCAAAACTCAAGAATATATTTATATAAATTTTGTTTCGAAATTTTGAATGTCATATTCAAAATCATGAAATCAGGGCCTATGATTCTATCTCTCACCTTTTCTCTAATATTTTTTTTTTTTTTTCCTCGAAGAAAAAATAAAGCCGAATGATGTAGGTAATTTATTAAAACTTGGCTATTCTGAAATTTGTAGAAACTCGAAATACAAGGACGTAACCAGAAATTTTGTTCGGAGTGGGGGGGGGGGGCTAAGGTGATTTTTACTCGAAACTCATTTAACAAGTTTGAAAAGTAAAGTTTTATTGGGGAATTATGGAAATTTCATTAATTCTCAGAATTTGTAGAACTTTCTGATCTCCTTCAGATCTCTGAAATTTCCAAAATTTTTAGTATTCTTTAAATTGTCAAAATTCTCTAGACTTTTGGAATTCTCAAAATTCTTCAAACTTTAAAGATTCGTGGAGTTTTTGAAAATCTTGAAATGTTCGAAATGTTCAAAATTATCATGTTTCTTAAAGTTTCGGAAATACGTAAAATTTTCGGAATTTCAATAATTATCGAAGTATTGTAAATTTTTAGAATGTTTAAAACATTTTCAAATCTCTGAAATCATAAAAAGTTTCGAAATTCTGCAAATTTTGAGATTTCCAAAAAGTTTAAAAATTTTGAAAATCCGCTGAACTTTGAAATTCATAAAGACAGTCAAAAATCTTGGAATATAATGAAAATGTTTCAAGTGAACTAAAGTTTCTCCAAATTTTCGAAATTCGTCAAATCCTCAAAATTTCAGTATTATAGAAACTGCCTTAATTCTCAAGATTTTCGAAACTTTTTCAAATCTCTGAAATTTCTTAAATTTTTGGAACTATTAAAAAAAAAAAAAACTTCCGAAATTCTCTAAATTATTGAAAATCTTGAAATGTTCCAAGTAATCAAGTTTCTCGAAATGTGAAGAATACGTAAAATTTGAGTAATTTCAAGAGTAATAAAAAAAATTGTAAATTTCCAGAATTCTTGAAATTCCACAAATCTCTGAAATTTACGAAAATTGTGAGATTCTTAAAATTTTCAGGAATCTAATAATTTCCGAAACTCTGAAAATACTCCAATTTTTTTAAATTCTCAAAATTGTTGAAAATCTTGAAATGTTAAAAAAAATCCCAAATTATTAAGTTTCTCGAAATGTTAAGAATTCGTAAAATTTTCGTAATTTCAAGAATAATAAAAAAAATTGTAAATTTCCAGAATTCTTGAAATTTCACAAATCTCTGAAATTTAAGAAAATTTTGAGATTCTTAAAATTTTCAGAAATCCAATAATTTCCAAAACTCTGAAAATACTCCAATTTTTTTCAATTCTCAAAATTGTTGAAAATCTTGAAATGTTAGAAATATCCCAAATTATCAAGTATCTCGAAATGTTAAGAATTCGTAAAATTTTCGTAATTTCAAGAATTATGGAAGTATTACGCATTTTCATGGCTAATGAACAATTTGGATATTCGTACACTCAAAATCTTCAATTTTGCAAAAAATACAGATTTTCCACAATTCGAATACAAACGAAATTTACTAATTTAAGTTTCTAACACGATCCACTCATGAAAATTGGATAAAATCAAGAAATACTAATCTTTTCCTCTGAAAAAGTTGAATTTAAATGAAGCATACTCAATTTACTTATTCCTGCACAGGCTAGAAAGCTTCAAACGCAGATTTATTAGCCACAGCGAGTTCCCCATTTCAAAGGGATCACATTGAACAATCAAATTACCCTTCCTGCTCCCTTTCTCTTGCCGAGCAATAAAAAATGCTCCGAATCCGATGGGTTCGCAGTAATTTCAAAGTGTCTTACAATGGATTCGTACGAGTCAGTTTCAATCAAGCCCCACAAAAGAACAAAGAATGCATCAGCGAGCTTTAGGGAAAGCAGATTGGGGCTTTATTGCCGAGTTTTATTGTCGGACCGAGGCGGAATGTGACGAAAAATGGCCCATTGTAAAGCGAATCCCGTCCGACGCAATTTTAAAACTGGATTTACCGGCGAAACATCGCGAATCATAAAATCCGGAATTTTTTTTTCGACGGCCAAACGTGCTTTTACCCGGCAAATAGGAGAACGTCGAAAATGATTCGACGCTGTTTGCATTTCATTCACGCTTGCTCCGGGTAAGTCACGGAGACTCTCAATTACGGAATATTATACGGCCTCGTGTATTATTTGCCTTACCCGAAATCCAAGCCAAATCCCTGGATTAATATGGACGATTCGATTTGCTCTCGCGGTGCTTTGATAAGTCCGTCTTCCGCACGGATACATTATTAGATTTGTTAACGCAAACGAACTTTTTCCCAGGGTATTAATCTCGAGCTTTCGTCGTAATTGAAGTTTCGTGTATGCTGGGAAGTGAACTTTGAGTATTGATCTTCGTTGGGTTTTAATCGAATTCGTTTTTTTTCGAAGTAATTTGTGTTTCTTTGTACTCTGTTATCCTTTTTAGGACTCTTAATTAATTGTGTATTAATTTCAAACTCGAAAATTCCTGCACTCGTTAGGATGAAACGGTTTCAAGGTAAAAGTTTTAGAATCCGTATTGGATTTTCGTCTGCTTAAAAGAACTCGAAAAAGTTCATAATCGCAAAACGAACGGTGTTTTTTAATTAAGCTTCTTTGCGTGTGTTTCGTGCGCATGATTGACTCGGATCCACTTGAAACTTTTGTACGCGAGCTCGGAAAAGCCGAAAAGTCACGAGATTCGCCAGTTGAATACTTTTCCGTTAGACCTGGATTAAGCACGTTTCGCATTTATAAGGCTCTAATATGGAAGATTAAGGTCTTTTCCTAATTATATTTATACAGAAATTCGTGTTCTGATTAGGTGGTTCGTAATAATTCGATTAATTTCGTGAAACCGTTGATTATCTACGAAAGTTTTGAAGGAACGAGCAGGGATGATTGTGATGACGTCATAGACCTTTGAGGTCGGGCCGGAAACGTCCACTTGTCTCTTCAGCCTCCCCAGGACTATCAAAGGCGGGTCCATTAGCTTTTAGCTCTGCTGGTTGCGAATTACCCGCGTACTCGGTCCTCTATCTCTATCATCGCGTGTTCTCTTCTCGCGCCTTTGTACAAAGTTATCATTCCTAATATTTTGGCGTAACTTGATAACTATATCACTCCGCTTTCATGCTCGCCTAACATTAATTTAACGAACTCTCGAAGATGCATCACTAAAAATTGTGGTCTGGAAAATGCACATAATTAGAAGAGGACATAATTCTTTTGAAAATACCGAAGTCGTTATGAAAATCTTGTTTTTGAAACTAGAAACATTTTCGAATCGAAATTTGGTTTTCTTGTTTTGGATCATTTTAAGTAATCGGAGATGGGCATACGAAACTCGCGGAGTTTTAAATTCACATTCCGGATTTCTACATCGGTTAAAAACTATTTTCTGAGACAAAAATGCAAATTATGTGAACTGGCAATTTTCTACGTGACGCTATATCGCGCTCATCCTCAGATAACCCGATAAAGAAAAAGCACAATAAAAAGCTCACACGACGGGATGTTTCAAGTTGAATACCTACGTACACTGGAGGGTGGACTGCGAAAAAATATAAAATCCCGATAAAAAGCTGAAAATTGATGATGACGGGGCGGAATTGCGAGATCCAGGAATCTTACAATCGAACCGATTTGATGGGCCGTCAAAATTCAGTGCGCTTTTACATTTCCGGGAGATTTACTTTGTCAGAGACACGAATGGGGGAGAGAGCTTTGAAAATACTTTGTTCTCCGAAAATTCCGAAATGTTTCGCAAAATTTATTACATTTCTGAAGAATTCTGAAAAATGTACTCCACTGTTTGTTTCGAAAACTGGAAAATTTTTCGATTTTGAATTTAACAATTTTTAATTCAGAAAAACGAATGCCGAAATTACGTTTGAAACAGAAATAGTATCCTCCAATGGAAAAAACCCTCGATTGGAATCAAGTTATCGCAGGATTTACTGGGTTCTATTTTCGATAAAGAACCCTGGTAATTTTTCAAACATCCGGGTTCGACGTTATCTGTGGCAGAACAAATGTCATTACTCGAGCTTTAGACAGCGAAGCTCATTTGGCGCCCGAGGGCTGCGGGGCATCGAGCGACTTTTCTCGGCCGATCAAATTCCGTCTTGTTTCCTCGCCAATACACATCCGACTAACTTTAATCTCGCGCCTCATCAAATATTCTCCCTCGATCCCGCGTTATTTTCGGATCAATCGTTACCCCTGTCAAAACGAAAAAATTCTGCGACGATAGAAAATTGTGTTCAGTATTCCACTTATAGAGAATTTAAATTCAACGAAATTCATATGTGGAATTCAATTTCCTCCCAATTTTCTATATCCGTGAGATATATGCTGAATAATAAATCTTTGACCCCGCAAGGAAATATAGAAAACAAATGGAGCAGTTAGTAATTCAATTACTTCTAATGAATCGTTAAATTTGCATTAACGCAAGATTGCGTCGTGAATCCGTAGAAATAAAACGAAGAAAACCTTTCACGGACCGCAGCGAATTGGAGGTAAATGAAGATTCGCGGGGTTTCCCAATCCGCATGAATAATTGATCCTTGTCAGAGAACCCGCAACAAAAAACTGGCGGTTCGTTTTTGTAACCGAGAGAAACTGGAAAACAATCATATTTCTGGTTCGATTTTCTCGCGCGTAAATGGGAAACTTCTGTTTGACGTATTGCGAGATTTTGTAAGTTACGAAGTGTGCTATGGACTTGGGAAATAATGGATTGGCAAAATGGGCGAAAAAGAAATTGTAATGGAAGTGGGATTGATTTTCTTGCGAATAGCTGTAAAAATGAGATAGACCAAAAGAAAAGTAAAGAGTTGCTAGAAATCCGAGGAGTTCAGTTGTTTTTCATAAAAGCTTCGACTTCACTTTTTTCATAATTTCTCCATAAAACTCTGATTTTATTAGTTCAGAACAGCAAAACGCAGGCGAAAGTATTTAACAAAAGTACAAAAACTGTTTTTAATTTCTATTAGTATTCAAAATTTGAGTGGAATTCCTCAATGATTCTTCAAATCAGATACCGGCGGAACCGGAACCGGAACCGAAACCGGAACCGAAATTATTAACGTGGAACCGGAACAGTAGCGAAACCGTTATTGAGATTTTTTACAGAACCGGAACTGGAACCGGAACCGGAAAAATTTTTAACGGTTCTCGCATGCTTTTTTCGGTTCCGTAAATGTTCGTTAGTGCTTGCTTAAATGTCATGTTTGAATTCATTGTCATTCGATATAATATGGGGAAAAAATCTAATGTCTTAAGACTCTAGAGAGTTTCGCGACAGTCAAGACTATTCTAAATACTACGATATTCAGAATTTTTGACATTGTGAAAAATAATCTCATTTGTGTGAGAATATAAGGAATTTCTCATATCCGTAGAATTTGACGAATTTTCTTTTTGATTGAAATATCGTACGATCGAGCCACACGCGAAAATTGAAAAAATCGGTCGATCCGGTCAAAATTGTAACTCCCGGATTATTTTACAAGAATGGAACGTTTCGAATCATATCATTCTCAATTTTTCAAGTTTTGTATGTATAAAACTTGGATGCGAAAATAATTTTGTGAAGGTATCCAAAAATTTTCGAATTCTCAAATTTCTAAAAATTATAATGAACTTTCAAAAATAACACAATGCTTCGAAATGTTCAAATTTTTTGGAATTTCTCGTCTGCTCGAACTCTGACGTATTAATAAGTTTCTTCGAATTTCGAAAATGTTCTTTTTTCTTTCGAATTTTCGGATTTCAGAATAAGCAAAATTTTTAGAATGTTGAAAATGTTCACAGTTTCCGGAATTTTAATAATTCTCATTATTCTATGAATTTCGAAAATTGCCGTAAAATCTTTAAGTTCCAAAAATTTTCTGTATTTCAAAAATGTTCATAATTTCGAAAATTTTCAGGAATTCTGAAATTTTGAAATGTGGCAAAATTTGCAAAATATTAAAAAATTTCGGATTTAAAAAATTTTCCAGTATCCATAAGTTTTGAAAATTCTTACATTTTCCAACATGTTCGGAATTTTCAAAATAAAAAAAAAAAGCAAAGTTATCGGAAATCTCAAATTCTTTGAAATTTATGGAGTTCTAACGATCGAAACATAAAATTTACGGAATTCTTGAAATTTTTCAAAATTATCGGAATTTCCAAAACTTCAAGAAGTTTTTCCATTTCTCCAAATTGTCGAAACTCATATTATGTTTAGAATTCTCGCAGTTACCAGAATTTTAAATATTATGAAAAGAAATATTTATAAATTCATATATTCTTCTCATATATTCTACTCATATATTTTCTCCCCATATATTCTCGAAGATTTCATAATTTCCTAGTTTTCGAAAATTTGGAACAATAAAGATTTGAGTATTCTGCTGTATTATGAAGTAATTGTACTTCATACATACTCAACTTCTTCAGATTGATCTGATTTATGCATGAAAAAATTACGTAACTCATATGATTTGTGCCACGTTATCAATGAAGAACATTAGCAAGTCGTTTTCGTATCGAATAAAAAATCTTTTAATGCAGCCAATCAGAACAACCGGAACCGTTATTTCTGTTTTCTGAGAACCGGAACCGGAACCGGTTTCAACTCTTTTTTTGGAACTGGAATCGGAACTGGAACCGTTAATAATATATTTCTAGGAACCGAAACCAAAACGGAACCGTTAATCATTTCGGTTTTGTGTCCCTGCTTCAAATAAAACTTAGCGCTGTCGAAATCGCAAAACTCCATGTTTAACATTTCCGCTCTGTTTCTTTCCCGAACTTTCCCAATGCGGCCGAAAATGGCGTATATCACGTATCCGTCGAAACGTGCGCCGAGTGAACTCGCGAGGCTCGTGCTACTGCGTCTATGAGCAAATTGCATTAACGCCACTTCATAATCTCTCGCAAGAGCGATGAACGCGATCTTCAGCATTACTCGAGTGAGGAAATGTACACCGCCTTTTAACGTTCAAATGTACATTCCAACTCTCGCAGCGGTGCGACATGTTATCCGCGAAATTTTATGCATCCTACTCTCTAAACACGAATCAGTAAACATTCACTGATTGTATGTAAATAATCACTGATTGTTACAGTTTTAAGTATACCACTGGGAATCAGTGAAATATGACAGAGAAAATCAGTAATCATAAAATGTAACATGTAAAATGCAGTGAAATGTATTTCAAGTTGTATCACCAGTGAAACGTATTTTATGATGATATTTGTAGTAATAATATTTACTTTGTACGTCTAATTTTTGTAATTGGTTCTACTATTCGTGATGAAAAAAAAATTGTACAGAAAATATTCAAGCGTTAACAATGGGAGTGCGCTTAATGACGGAATTCTCTGAACAATTGCAGAGAGCGAAATTGAATTACGTGGGAGTTCGTCGTTACTTTCCAACAAGTAATAGGTAACTGCACGAGCGAAAGTTGGGACGAATAATATTTAATTTTCACATTTCTCTATAAGTTTCCGAGTAGAAATTTCAACATAAAAAGTAATTTTTGAGATCAAATCATGATTCGATTGATTTTTCCAAGCGGAAAAATTGGAATTTGAGTAATTTTATAATAATTTAATATGAATGTAATAATCAGTCGTCAAATACAAGTAATAATCTCATACATGATTCATCATTTCGATTGATAGGATCATTGATGATTCGATCGATTTATAAACATGTACTTCGATAATTTCCTTCCAATCTGATATTTTTGGAGTCAAATACTACACCAATAAAAACAAACATGAAAAAAGTGCATGAATCCATCACGATGGATAGTCGTGTAATCAAGGAAAAAGCCTATGTTCGTGCAGGGTCCGTAACACTGACAATACTGAATCGATAGACTCTTGCAACGCACAAAAATCAGATATAGACTCCCGCGGTGAGTAAGTTACGGTCACACCATCGGGATGTAAATAAATTTCGCTTCAATTATATTAACTAATTTTTATTTTTGCGATAAGAAATCTTGTCCGGAATTCAACACAAAATTTTCCAGTTTTGGTACGTGTGTGTTGCATTTCAATTTTGGCTTCAGGATGTCATTTTTCCTCATTATGATGGTTGAAATAAATATAAGAATGCATTTCGGTGAAAATTTAGCGTTCAACTGAAATCAGAATTCCCAATTTCCGGTCGCTTTTAATTCATGCTGGCGATGAATGAAAGGCGGAATGATTCCAGCGTTTCCCAATTGACGTTTACAGAATGTGGATCGAATTTTTGAATGATTGAAAAGATAACCAGCAGAACTGAATAATAATCGGTTGCGAAAACATTTTGAATAATGTCAGTTCATAAAATACACAGAATAAAACACGCAAAAATATTTAAAAAGTGGGAAAAATGCGTTCAAGAAATGACAGCAGCGGAAAAAGTACTCGGTTTTTCCACAGTTTTGGAAAAATGAATTTTTCAATCCGGTTTTGTATTTTTTTTCGTTCAAGTTTAGGAATTTTTTTTATATTCGTGTGTTTTTATACATAAATGGTCTAATTTTTAATGTTTCATCATAATTATTCAAATTTGAAGTATTACTCAATATAACAAATATCTTTTACTTGCACCCTAAACTTTTTCGAGTGAAAATCCACTCAATTTGAGTGTAAATCCTGCAAATCAAAATTGAGTGAAAATTCAACTCTAAATGAGTAAAATATCACCTATTTTTGAGTGATATTTCACTCTGAAAAACATAGTGGAATCCGAATAATTCTGTTGAGTGAAATGTGACTCTAAAAAAAGTAAAACTTCACTCATTTTGAGTGGACTTCCCACTCAATCTTGATTCACAGAATTTTCACTCAAACTGAGTGAATCTTCACTAAAAAAAGTTTAGCGTGTGTGGAATAATAATTTTCACTCGTTGTGAAATGTACTGATGGTCAGCTTGAATATAAAGCGATTTTTCTGAACATTCTCCCAAGTATTGATTAACTTGAAAGGTATGTGTAAAAATCTAGCTATACATACAGCGAGTGCATTCACGTAAAATCACTCGATCGTTTATTGGACAAAAAATACTCTAGATTTTTCATTCTGTTGAATACACAATAAAATCATCAACTTTGTTCTCGAATTTAAACATATTGAAGTTTTCACTCGAAAGTTATATGTATGGGTCCATCACGATCATTACTGATTTTCGGAAGAATCGAACTCGTATAGAAATAATCCGATAAAACGAGAATGATGGACGAGCTCGGATAGGATTTATTACGAGGATTAATTCATCGACAATGAAGCTTCCAAATGAAACGCTCTTTATTGAGCAGCTGAAAATAGCTCGCGTTCGATTCGGCGTTCGTGTAATACTTAATTTTTGGTTGAGGGTAGAAAAATTCCAAGACCTTTTTTCAAAGCTACCGCAAAAATTTACAGAAACGTTCGTTATCGGTGGATTCCTGATTAATTAAGCTCGCGATTCAAATTAGTGGCAGACCGGTTGCAACTACACCGAGAAAAACGTTTTGTTATTGTAGCTGTTGATTATCAAGTAGTAATTACTTGAATTTTTTGTAGAAACGAAAAGATACCGTAATTTTGACTTGACGTTAACAATAGTTGGTAAATTAAATTGTTCTTTAAAGATTCGATTGAAAACCCCGGACCCACCTGTCTGCACGCGCACACATACTGTATGTAATGTGCTCGACGCAACGTGCATGTGGCGAAATTCAGTTGTCATGAATAGCGACTGCTGCGTCAACGCGGGCTTCGTCGAATTTCCGAGTCACGCATTTTCGTTTTGTTAACAATTTAAGAACGTGTTAAGTGAGTTTTCGATCTCGGTCATGATTGTCAGAACAATTGTGTAATCATGCCAAATGACACTCGTGAAATTCATGAAAATTGTTCGCTCATTTAGGATTTGCATTGGTTAATTTCATTTAAAAATTTTATTCCCGAAGATAATTTACAATTCGATTTCGTACGTACTTCTCTAGAAATCTCAAAAATATAGGGATATATAGTGTAGGTAGATCTATAGTTCGAAATGTATTATTGGAATTATTATTCCAGTATAAAAAATTTCAATGAGTTAAAATTTGGTGTTTTAGACTCTTAGAAACTCAAATCTAATTTTTGTTTTACTCTAATTCCAAGAATGGACTCCAAAAGTGTAGAATTTATAAGTTTGTAAGTTCGGAAACGCTAAAACTTGAATAAAAAAGTTTATAAATCAGGAAACTGGGGAAACGAATAATTGGATTTTTTAGATTTTCGAATTAGACAATTTTCTAATAATCGGATCCAAAAATTTTTATGTTTGTGAATTCAGGAATTTATACTGTACAATCTCAAAATTCAAATTCAAACGTTCAGTACTCTTAAGTGAAAATTAAATTGAACCTAAATCTTCAACATTAAAAAACAATGGAATCAGAACCTTTCATTTATGAAAATAAAAACTTAAAGAATATTCAGGAACTTTATGAAGTGGAAAAATTGAAGTCCCATAACTTTCAAGTTCGAAAAGTATTATTAAAATCATCAATACTTCATGATTTGCACCGGTTTGAACTTCAAATATCATGGATAACTTCGTAAAGGATGTTACGTCTGATATATCCATCAGAATAATAGATGAAAATTCGGAAAATGTAAAAATTCACGTACCGATTACAACAGCCAAGATGGTCAGAAAAACGATCAACACCGTAATCCTTTGTGACATTCTTCAACCTGAAAAATATCGCCAGAAACACTCGCGCGGCGAGAGTCGCGTCTGACCAAAGCTCGACTTCTCTACTTGCGCGCGAACGGTGCCCACCTGACGACGGTCTTTGGCGAACTGGCGCGATTTTGCCGCGTCGCGATTCATCCCCCTCCCCAGTCATTGTTACGAACCACCTAGCATCCCCCCGTTCACCGTGTTTCCCTTATTGTTACACGACAAAAACCGTATTTTATAGCCCGAGCGCGATAAAATGAAACTAACAAACGCCCGGCTTTTCCTATTGAATTTCGATATTGTTCAATTATCGCTGTGCCGCGAAATTTGCTTATTGGAACGATGCTCGGGGTTTTCGATGTTTTTCGTTGGGTTTTTTCGAGCTTCGAGAACTTTCGATAACTTTTTTTTTAGGCTGATTGACATTGTGTGACACTGGAATTGGATTTTATGTTCAGATTAACGTTTTCACTGGATGATGACTGAATTTTGTGGAATCGTGAAAGTTAAATTTTAATCACATGGATTCTCTGTCATTTTTTCATTGCGCTTCATAAGTCTAAGATAATGAAATGAAAAAAACAAAACAAAAATGAAATAATTTAACGTCAATTCCGCTGGAGCGTCGGTGTATATTCACTTACGCTGCGACAGATGATGAACGTGAGGGAGTTTTTAATTACGAAGCTCTTGTTCCTTCAAGTGTCTATCAAATAACAAAGCTCTCATTTATGCGGGACTTGATTATACGCGTACGTGATCTGGCACGTTCATAACTGTTCGAGCGCCTTCGGTCGGTCGAAGGCTCCGACCGCAGAGGAAATTCCACGAGAGTGATTTTTTCGCGTTTCCAACTGAATGCGAATGCGAGTGTTTGAAAATTCCAAAAGGACGATTATTGTACTTAATCATTTTTGAATCAACTACGTCATTTAGAACGAAAACCTAATAGAAAAAAACCATAAATAATGGATAAAAATGATGTGTGCACAAGAAGAATCGAAACGAAATTAGATTCTGAATTCACGCGGAGAATCACGTTTTGAATCATTTTATTGATACCTTTCGAAATATTTGTGAAGTAAATGCTGCTATGTAAAGTGCTCGAGGGACTCACACGTACGCAAATTATCGATAATGTACGTGACCTTTCTGCGGCAATCGTAATCAAATTAAGGGGATGGAGTGGAATAATAATACTATCGGGCGGTCCAAATTGTGTGGAATTTCATTTCGATTTTAGTCTATTCCAGTACTTAATGGATCTACGTGGGTAAATTGTTTTGATTTTGGTCGATTTTAGAAAAAATTATGGAAAATACGAGCTCGGGCAAAGCTAAATTCATCGTCCGAGACAGTTTCTGGCTGTCTTTAAATATTGAATATGCGGTTTTTTTTTTTTTTTTCAGTTTTTCCATTATGTGATTCCAAATGTTTGAATCAGCGACAGAAAACCGAAATAATTAACGGTTCCGTTTCGGTTTCCGTTCCTAGAAATATATTATTAACGGTTCCAGTTCCAGTTCTGTAAAAAATCTTAATTACGGTTTCGTTACGGTTCCGGTTCCACGTTAATAATTTCGGTTCCGGTTTCGGTTTCGGTTCTGGTTTCGGTTCCGGCGGCCCATGGTTTGAATACATGATTTTTATTTGTAAATTTAAAAATTGCACGATTCGAATAAAAAATAGTTTGAGATTAAAAATTTGTGATGTTCCAAAACTATAAAATCGAAATTTGACATTTTTGGAGTTAGACAATGTTTACTTGTGAATTTGAAAATAAAAAAATAAAAAATGGGAAATTTCCAATTCTCTGAAGTATAATGTAGAGATAAAAAAAAGTTGAGTTTTTCTACTGAATAATTGGAATCGATGTATTACACAAATTATTGACCAAAGTTGAATGTCCTTGAAAACGTTGAAATTTCGAGCTCCTTCTTCCAAGAATAAGAATCTGAGAAATACAAACTCGAAATTAGGGAATCAGAAAATCCATACATATTGGTGATTGATTAACCAATTAATTTATTCAATTCTGATTCAGAAATGCAAAAGTATAAAATTCCAAAATTTAACATATTGTTTAGCTTAAAAATTTCACGATTTGGGCTAGAAATTTCGTTTTACTCCACAAGTCAGATGAAACAACTCTTCAATTTTTAAATATGAAACCTCAAAATCTGCAGAATGGAGAATTTTTACTTTCAGAAGTTTCGTATCATTCGATTAGAAATAACTAGAAAGTTCTCCAACTCGACATATTCAGATTCTCCTAATTATGAAGATACGTCATAATTTCAGTAATTTTCTGAAAAACTGTCTTTGAATAAAATTCTCGAGTATTGAATTTCATTGACTCCGCTTCATATCCGACTTCTCGAATTCACTGTAGACCAGGTTCAACGATTACCATCGATATTTCATATATTTTTCCACCTCTGCTCCACGAATTATTTATGTCCCTTGATAATCCGATAAAATTCGCCCCAGGGACCTAATAACTTATCAGACTATAAAAAAAATAACCTCGTATCGGAGCGCCGGAGACAATAACTAAGGATATAACTACGATGGGTCGCATCCTTTTCCCTTCCCTCCACTTTTATCGCCAATTATAGAACGAGAATGATAATCACTACGGATTTCCCCAACAAAGGAATCGTTTCGCGTGATGTCTGAATAAAACGAAGAGTTTTGACAAAGCCGACTCGTTTTCCCCGCTAAACAAAGAAGATTCCGCGTTTTTATTCCCTCCTTTCGCACTTTCATCTCTTGCATGTTTTTCTTCTTTGTTTTCAGTCTGTAGAATGAGTGGTTTGGATGAAAAAGACAATGCTTGTTTACGTGACTTGATAAATATCAAGTATGGGAATTGATATTGATTTCTGAACTTTGTGGAAAGTGTCAAATTTTGACTGAAAACAAGTGATTTTGAATGAAATTGACCAATTCGATCTTCTAAAGTTCTGTACCGTTTTTCCAATTGTCACGATTTCCCAACATCGCTCAAAATATGTCACTTTTGGACGAGAAACTTTAACTAATCACGGTGTGTCCTGAAATGAAGCACATTGTGCCGAGAGCAATAAAAGCAGCGTCAGAAGTAGGCGTTAACAAAAAGGGGACAGTAATGGACTCTTGGGACGTCGACAGGCAATCAAGTTAATTGCGGCGTCTCTAAAATATTTTCCCCGGCGTGTTTCAGTGCCGCGAAAATTCGCCCGACGCGTATCGACCTCTCGCTTGGCATTCTTATCAGTCCCAAGAGCCTCGGGTTCTCGGTCATTCGTGTCGATCGTCACTCGAGATTCCGCCGAATGCAGGGAGGATTAACGGTCTCGGGGACGCGCTTTTATTCAAGATACGCCACGGCGCATGGAAATGTTCGTTCCTGATTTCACGGCTTGTTGGCTCTTCGATTTTTACGTGCGATACACGCGGGTTTCGCGCTTTATGGCTTTGACCTTTTCCTGTCTTTCGCGAATAGTTGGATTGCTCAGGAATCAAAGCGATAGCCCCGGCGGTTTTACGAGATTTTACGAACATTTCCAATCGCAGGCTATATTGATCATTCTTCTGCCTCCCACTGTCGCGACATTTTCTTTTTTAATCGTAAAAACTCCCGAAAATCAGCGACCACCAAAACCGGAGCCGCAATTATTAACGTGGAACCGGAACCGTAACGAAACCGTTATTAAGATTTTTACAGAACCGGAACTGGAACCGGAACCGGAAAAATTTTTAACGGTTCTCGCGTGCTTTTTTCGGTTCCGTAAATGTTCGCCAGTGCTTGCTTAAATGCCGTGTTTGAATTCATTGTCATTCGATATAATATGGGGAAAAAATCTAACGTCTTAAGACTCTAGAGAGTTTCGAGACAATCAAGACTATTTTGAATACTACGATATTCAAAATTTTTGACATTGTGCGAAACGAGCATATTTTTGTGAGAGCATAAGGGATTTCTAATATCCGTAGAATTTGGCGAATTTTCTTTATGATTGAAATATCGTACGAGCGAGCCACATGCGAAAATTGAAAAAATCGGTCGATTCGGTCAAAATTGTAACTCCCGGATTATTTTACAAGAATGGAACGTTTCGAATCATATCCTTCTTAATTTTTCAAGTTTTATATGTGTAAAACTTGGATTCGAAAATAATTTTGCGGAGGTATCCAAAAGTTTTCGAATTCTCAAATTTCTAAAAATTACAAGGAACTATAGAAAATAACACAATGTTTCCATATGTTCAAGTTTTAGGAATTTCTCGTCTTCTCGAACTCTGAAATGTTAATAGGTTTCTTCGAATTTTGAAAATGTTCTTTTTTCTTTCGAATTTTCGGATTTAAGAAAAAGCAAAATTTTTGGAATGTTAACATATGAACAGTTTCCGAAATTTCAATAATTCTCATTGCTCTATGAATTTCAAAAATTGCCGTAATTCCTAAATTCTTTGAGTCCCGAAAATGTTCTGTATTTCGAAAATTTTCAGGAATTCTGAAATTTTGAAATGTGGCAAAATTTGCAAAATATTGAAAAATTTTGAATGTAAAAATGTTCCAGTATCCTTGGAATTTTGAAAATTATTTCGTTTTCCAACATGTTCGGAATTTCCAAAATTAAAAAAAAAAGCAAAATTATTGCAAATCTCAAATTCTTTGGAATTTATAGAATTATAACGATCGAAATAAAAATTCACAGAATTCTTGAAATTTTTAAAAATTATCGGAATTTCCAAAACTTTAAGAAGTTTTTCCATTTCTCCAAATTTTCGAAACTCATGTCATTTTTAGAATTCTCGAAATGACCAGAATTTCAAATATTATGAAACAAAATTCCCATATTCTCGAAGTTTTCATAATTTCCTAGTTTTTGAAATTTTTCTAACAATAAAGATTTTAGTATTGTGCTGTATTATGAAGTAATTTTACTTCATACATACTCAACTTCTTCAGATTAATTTGATTTGTGCATGAGAAAATTACGCAACTCATATGATTAGTGCCATGTTATCGATGAAGAACATTAGCAAGTCGTTTTCGTATCGAATAAAAAATCTTTTAATGCAGTTAATTAGAAACGAAACTGGAACCGGAACCGATTTCAACTCTTTTTTTGGAACCGAAACCGGAACTGGAACCGTTAATCATATATTTCTAGGAACCGAAACCGAAACGGAACCGTTAATCGTTTCGGTTCTCTGTTCCTGTCTGTAAATATGTAAATGAAAAAGTCTCTATGTATGTTTCTGTCGAACATTAATTCACGATTTAACTTTTTTATTGAGAAAGTACGAAATCTTATCACGCTGTGATTATCGCAAGTACGTAACGAACCCCAGCGATAAATTGCGAGCGCGATTGTCCGACAAATTTGGGTCTCTCATAAAGCGCCGTAGGCTCCGAGGGATTTAATGGCGCAAAGGGTTGTCGCGTGTCGTCGTGCGGCTTTCCCACTCGTCCGACCGTCACATGCTAATAATTTGTGATTGTGAAATTTTCCCGTGGCCCCTCGTTATTCACGGAGAGCGTTGCTTTTCGTCTTGTTTCCCCGAGAAATTTACATGGCTCAGGGCCCGAGATGCGTGTAACAGGGGCTTTCGCAGCGGCCGCGGATAATAGCGCAGAAATTCCATTTCGGCCTCGTGGCGTACAAACTTGCCCCGTAAATTACGTTACCACGTCGGAGATATTCGTCGCGAGCCCGAACTAATATTGAAGGAACGCAACTATCGAAAATGAAAACAATATTGGGAGAAATGGTGATATTGGGATAGCGCTGCTCTCTTGGGTGGCAAGTGATTCACGACTTCGAAGGGGTGGAAACAGTAGCGTAGGGAGTAATTCGGATTCTTGATCGTGATAGTTTTAGGGATTGTTAAAATTGTGGACTCGTAGGAATTTGAAGAATTTTGTAGGTTCTGGAAATTCTGAGAATAGTTAGCCTCCAAAAGCTTCTGGGAATCCGGAAAATTCTGGAAGTTTCGGGAATTTTGACGAGTCGAAGAATTGTCAGAATTCCGAAATATAATGTAAATTTTTCAATCCTTAAGAATTGAGCGAATGTTGCGTATTCTGCAATCGGAACATTTGCAGGTGAATAGAAGAACTATATTCGTCGGAAAATTGGAAATGGGGTTAATTAAAATTAAAATTTGAAAAATACGCAATTTACATTTTATAAGTTCGGCACAATTTGGGAAGTATGAATTCTAGGTTACGTTTTGAAATCCAGGTTTTAAAATTTCGAATTTTAATAAAAATTAATGATGATAATAAAACTGAAGAAGGGATAATTTCACCCTCGAACGGTTGCCAAGCTGACGCTAGATAATGCGAATAGAATTGTTCCAAAGCGTGCAACCCTCGGCTAATTCGACCCAAGTACGTTTCCGCATCGGTTATTTCGCGCGTCCACTTGCGAAAAACACGGATTTCATCCTTTTTTCCCTTTTTGCTCGCTGCAAACGAGTAACGGAAAAGATACTTACAGCTTTGTTGCAATTACGGGAATGATTAGAAGAAATTGAGCTCTGAATTTTAAAAATTCAAACAGTTCCAGAGTTCGGGAGGTCGCCAAGAAACCAAAACCTGGAAATTCAAGTGTCTAAAAGTATAATGAAAAATCAAAATGCAAAAATCTGAAAGTTCGAAGTCCTGAAAATGAGTGAATCCAAATTTTCGAAAATCTCAAATTCTAAAAATCCATCATCTCAAACTCGCAAGTAAACAAAATGAAAAATTCCAACTTTCATCTTCAACTTCTTTCTCTTTCAACAATTTTCAAAAAACCCACGCACATCCAATAAATGGAAAAAAAGTTACGTACATAAAAAATGTATTCGAATTTCTCGAGGAAAAAAAGGGGTCGAAAAAAACTCAAAAATTCCAAATCACTCGATGTATTAACCAAAACTCGCTTCCCACGACCGTCAAGATTATGTACACCTTACAAATCTTCCACTCAACAATGTCAAAACATCGAAAATTCACAACACTCAAACTTCATTCATTATCTAAGGCACGAAAATGTAATGAGACACGTCGTCATCCACAACTTTGGTCTTCAGAATCTGTATCTCCAGCCTGAGCTTCTCTTTTTCCATTTCGAGCTTTCCCATCTGGCTCGCCTGGCAATCGATCTGCATTTGTAGCTTCTTTTTCTTCAATTTGAGCATTTCCGTTTCGTGGTAGAGTTTTCCTTTTTCCGCCTTGAGAACAGCTAATTGTTCTCGCAACAGTTGGTGACTCGCTTCATCCGAGATAACGACCTCGGACGCGCTGGGCTCCATTTCCGTGTTTTTCCGGCGGTCCGCGTCATCTTCGCCGTCTTCTCCGGGGTTTTTCAACCAAATTTGAGAGCCCGAAGATTCCTCGAAAACGACCATTTCCTCGGGCGTTGGATTCGCTTGCGCGGGTGATTGAAATGACTGGCGAGTCGTGGACATTTCCGGCGAGGGGACGAATTGCATTTCATCTGCACCCAAAAACAAAATATCGGTTCATTATTCGACACCCTCTCCACTCCACGTCCACCATAAAAACACGTTTCAAAATTATTCGTAATACTTGTCAGGGACGTTACCTATAGGGCTTGTGGACTTATTTCGATCGGCCAACCGCTGAGCGCAGTAAGGGTTGAAAACGGAGCCGTCGGGGTTAACGATGGATTCCACGATAACCGATGGTTCGCCATTTTCCAGTTCTCCGACGATTTCGGGCGCGATTTTTTCCTCCGCGGGAATCGCGTCTTCTTCCTCGCTGCTGAGTAATCGGTCCTTTCCGGCGTCCAAATCATTGCTCATCTCGTCCTGCGATAAAGTTTCCTCGTACGAATCCTCGGCCTCGTTTTCCTCGACCTGTCTCAATCCAGCGGCGAAACTCTATAAGTGTTTCGTAGGAGAATCTTTGGGCACGGGATCAATTAAACGAAACGAATTTGGAGTTGATTTGGGTTTTATTAAGAATTTAAATGCATAAAAATCACTTGGTACACAAATTTTAAAAACAAAACTTGAGAGAATAAAAACTTTGGAGACAAAACTTTGGAATAACCAAAAATGAAAACTTAGGAGGACCACGAGAAATGATCTTGACCGTATAACGCTTCGAGATCGACTGACTCACTGCCTCAAAACTCTGCAACAGGCCCAGGGTCTCAATAGAACAAGATTCTTTCTAAAATAGTCGAGAAAAAAACGCGACACCCGGCCTGATGCGTAGATCGAAACAGGAACCTTGAATTTATTGAGGGCGATTCGTAACACGTAATATTAATAGGTACTTAAATATGCAATAGCACGTAACATTAAACAATAAGCGATCGCAAAAAACGGTGGTCGAAAAGTTGCGATAAAACTCGGAGATTTCTCAACTCCTCTTCTATTCATTTAAAAACGAAAAACTAATCTTACCTGTTGAGTCCAATTGCCTTCTTCAGTCTTCACTTTGACCCTTTTCATATCTTGCGAAGCTTCTTCTTCAGACTCGGAGTTTTTCGAGCTTCCATTTGCCTGAGGATTCTCGACGTCGTGGATTTTCTTGAGGAGCTGATAAGCGCGTTTCGGGGATATCTCGCGCTTCCGCTTATTAGCGGCGGCCAAGTTGAAGAGATCCTTGGAATGCAGTATTTTATTGGTTCGCAGTCGAACGTACTCCTTCACTCGTTTTCTGTCGATGCTGAGCATCATTAAATCTTGTACTTCTTCTTTTATTTCGCCGTACAGTTTACGCTCTTGCGGCAGGTTTTTGAAGAGTGCCTAAGTACGACGAGTTTGCGTTGATTTTGAGACATTTTGAAAATCGAAAAAAAAAGCAATTCATTTTTCTAGTACCTCTGATCTTTCGTGATTGTGGTCATTGTTCAAACTCGTAACTTCGAGTTTTGTCCCGTCTTTGGAAGCCCTTAGCATCACATGAGCTGGGCAATCAGTTCTTAAGGACCTTGGAAAAATTGGAAAGAGATGTAAGGATTTCGTAAAATCTTATAAAAAATTTTTTAAAATAATATTTTGATTGATCCCGAATTTTTTCTGAGTAGAATACGGTTTTCACGGTATGCCTCTAAGGTTTGAAATCGAATTTTTTTGATTAGTTAATATAGGAAACGTGTTTACTGTGATTGTCTTCTTCCGGCACCTCTTGGGAGGAATTTTTGTCCGCCATAAACGCAAGCGTATTTGACGGAATAATACTTTAAATTTTGGTTTATGGGGCGCGAAGTTTTCATGTGCGCCCCATTCACGGTTCTGCTGTCTCTGCGCCAATAATGTACAAGATTATGCTGGGAAACGGCTTCTAATTTTTCTTCCAATTCTTCAAAAGTGTTGAATGTTTCTCCGAGGTGGAAAGAACAATCTTCCGGCGCCTTCTCGTCCATTTTCCAGCATTACTTTGAAGGATATAAAAAAACGTGATAAAAATTTTTAATTGAAAGCCAACCAGAAAATAAGGATCTGTGTTTCAGTGATAGTGAAACTTTACGAAACTGAAAATATAACAGTTGTCGAAACTTCGAAAATTATTTCGGACATTCGGACATTTTTCAGTAAAGTAGCTATTTATTGGGAATTGGACAGAACTTCAATAACAATGTGAAAAATGCAAAAAATTTTTAAAATAGCGAAATTTTCGATTTAGAGCAGTTTGGTATACTAGAATGCATTTTTTAGATTTTGGTACACACTCAATTGTTAAGATAACTTGTGTAGATTTTTAGAATTTCGTAAATTCGGCATTGGAAATGTTTGGAGAACTTCACAGAAATTCACTGAAAAATTGTATTTTTTTTTTTAACGAACAATTTTAAATTATGATTAGGAACAATTAAATTTGAATTGAAAAATAGAAAAATGTAAAATAAAAGAGAATTGTAATTTAACATCTAGAAGATCCATTATTTCGAACTTTCAAATTTTGGTAATGGAGTGTAAATTTTGGAAATCATCAAATTTGTTATTGCAATTTTCAATTAATACCAATTCAAATCGAAAAAGTGAAAAATTGTATGTAAAAAAAGTAAAAATTCCGACTTCACAATATTTTTAACTCTGAAATTACAGTACGAGTTTTCTAAACGACCAATTTTCAAATGTCATTTTTCAAGGAACAATAAATTCGAGACGAAAAAGAAAAAAGTTCAAAATGAAACAAATTAGCAGTTTGTAATTTGTAACCTAATTACTGAAAAATTACACTAATTTGTAAATTTTCAATAAAGAAACAAAATTTATAATTCCAAATTCGAGCAAATCGAAAATAATAAAAAATAGTCATCCAGTCACTTGAAAACTGAAACCCTTATAATTTCAAGACTTTCAAATTTGAGGGTCTAAAAATTTTCGTAAACTATCGGAAACATTCGTAAACTAAGCGAAAAAATCGACCTATTGTAAAACTTGATCTCTAGTGCATTAAATTTGTTCGAAAAAAAACAAAAATTCGAATTCATGAATTCGTGCACGAAGTCCGTAGTTTTAATCCGTAGTTTCATCTGGAACCGAGGAAATCGGAAAGGATTCCCGACTGGACGAAAAATCGGATCCGTATTTCGTTATCGATTTCAGTTTCATTTCCTGTTTGAAACAAAACACCCCTGCGATTCGCAGTGGACGAGTTTTCGAAATATATTTGCATTCGCAGACGTTCGCAAATAAATTGATTGGAAATAACGTTCTCACGTGCGGCTTATGAAATGTCGAATACGTATTCTTTTATTTACAAACGTGAAGATGAAAGTTTCATCCCATTTTTGAAGCACCGGATCATGTTTGTTTCGGGAATTTTCACGGACGCGAAAAATGTGTTTCAAGTTGATTGAAGTTTCATCCCCGAAGGGGAATATCGACCCGCATTTTTCGTATGACCAAGCCCTGCAGTTCGCAGCTTTTTTTCTTTTTATGAATTTTGCATTGCAGATGTACGAAGAAGTGAAAAAGGTATTAACATGAAAAAGTGAAGAGTTTTATTTTTAGCGAGTAATGCAGGTCGTATTTATTCGAAATTTTGATTGAGAATGTTGAAATTTTGCGTGAATTTCGGGAATATCCGGAAGCACGAAAATTCAAAGCTGGGAGTCATTTACATAAGGGTCTTTTTCTCGCCAAAATACGTGAGAAATTGAGCCTTACTGAAATAAAGCTTTTCAAATTTTAAATTTATGTGCTTTTAACGTTTTTCAATGAAATTGCTGCAATTTTTGAGATTTCTAACGGATTTTGAACATTCTACACGATGTTTTTTTTCGTTAAATAAGGAAATTTTTTAATGTTATAAATTGTGAGTCTAGGAAAATCAGTGGCAATTATCAACAATTTTTCATGTTTCTGGAAAATTGAACTCATTTTCCCTAATGCAAAATCAGTATTTTTTTCATTTTCCTGCGTTTTTGAGAATTTTTGGAAAAACCGCAATTTTTTTTTAGATTGTTAGACAATTTTTCATCATCTAAATGAAATACTATAAAATATATCATAGAGTTTTTGTATTAGGTTCCCTGCATCCCTGGCAGAAAAATAAATTATTTTTGTTATTATTATTTTATAATTATTATTATTATTATTATTACTGTTCAGGAATGATATATATATATATATATATATATATATATATATATATATCCAGTATTTATTTATGTTCAATTATAACTATTATTGTTAAAAAATAACTACAATAAAAATACACAAATACACTGAATACTCTTTCAAAAAACAACAAACAAACATCAACAATTTGCACAAAGAACACACGACCTACAAAAACAATTGTGTTTACATTTTCGTAAATAATGTGATTGACAATATTATAAAGGTTTTTTTTCACTGGATTTTCGTATGAAAGGTATTATTTCTGACGCTCATAAACATGCGATAAATAATCATTAATGAAAAACATTTTTCCAGATGATTTGAAACAATTCGAAATGTCAAAATCGTCAAAATAGCAAAATGGGATTTTAGGTTAGGTTCCAATGTATTGGCGTGGCAGAAGCCAAAAAATGTCGACCGTGAATACAGACCCAATAATAAACCGACGTAGGAAAACTCTAGGTAGACGTCGTCGTCTCAATGGATTTTCAAAATTCCTATTCACAATAAATTTTCGGAAAAATATCCAAATTCACTGGTAAAAAACAATGTACTCGACGAAATACTGCCGCATTACTTCCAATATGCAGTAAATTATTGCACTTCCTCCGCTTCAACAACGCCGTGATTAAAAAAGCGCGGCATTTTTTGAAATTCAAATTTGCTTTTTCAAGTTTTATTTAGAAAACGTTCTTATTTCAACAATCAACACAGGTAACTCAGTTATTTCAGTAAGGGTTATTTTCTCAAACAAATAGGTGATAAATCGACTCTTATCGAATAAAGTTTTCCATAATACTTAATTATGAAATTGAGTAATTGGTCGAACTTGTTAAAATATGGAGTTTCGTTGTTAAACATTTCCTTATTGAAAAAATAATAAAATTTGATGAAAAAAAGGATCCTAAAACAAGTCAAATAATTTAAAGATGAATAAAATGTATTGATGTATCAAATATACAAATGGAAGGACATATCAAATTATAGAGACAGTGAAATTCACAGACTCGACGATTTTTATAATGAAAATAACAGTTTTATAGAGCCTGTAAAAATAAAATGATCTCATTTTGAAACTATATTTTTATGGTAACCAGCTATAATTTTCAAGGTCTGCATCCATTGGTGGAATTGGTGGAGGTTCATCTTGATATGCTGAAGAAATCTGAAACAAAAAATTTCATCAGTAGTTACACAAATTATAACTGAAAGTGGTAAATTATTCATTATTATCAGTAGTATGATAAATAACACTATAATAATGAAATTAAAAATATTGAAGACTTTTAAATAATGACGATCCTGTTTCAAATGTCCTGCATCATATTAATTTTAAGGACAGTAAAAAAATTATTTACACCCATTGAGTCTGTCACAGGATTTTCCAAAACCATATTTGTCTCAACAAAATCAGCATCACTCGATTTTCCAGCATTGATCATCTTCTCATTCGTCCCAAGACTCCCAGGTTCTTTTTTTTCCAGAACTTCCAAGGTGATATTCTGAAAAAATTATTTTATTTATTTTCAAATCATTCAAAGTCATCAAACTATAATTACTTACTCTGATTGTAGAACTAACTGTCTCTTTTATAAAATCTTTTGTGTATGTTTCCTCTGTAAATCGATCCAGAATAGCATGATATGTTTTGTTCATTATTGTTTTAATTTCTCTATTTTTTTCTTTTACCTGTAAAAATAAAAAATGTGTGACGTAATGTGTTCCCAGATTGAAAATTTTCAAATTTAAATAATTAAAGTTCTTTGATTTCAAAATTCATGTCTGACCGTTCAGAAATCTCAATGTTTCAGAAAATTAAAAAATTCAAATAAAAAAAGAAAGAAGTTTTGAATTTAAAAAAAATTGATACTTTCAAAATTTATTCGAATTCTTGACTTCAAAATTCTCATAGTTCTGAGACACCTCAATTTCAAAAGTCAGAAATCATTTTGCGGTCTGAGAAATGAATTACAAAAAAAAAAAAAAAAAAAAAACCAAAATCTCTTTCCTCAAATTTTCGTTTTCTTTTCTGTAATCTTCAACTCTGCTTGCATAATTCCTAGAATTTTCTTTCGATTTCTCATAATCCTCCATATTTTTCACCATCTCATCGACATTGTGAGTTCGTTCCTTCAACTTTTTTTCTCGTTTTTCTAAATCGATTGTTGCCTGTAAAATTTCTTTTTCTTTTTCCGCCAATAAGTCTGAAAAATCAGTAATCTATTTAATTCCATACATTCATCATAAGAAGACAATATTTTTGTAAATTCACCTTGCGCAGTTTTCGCTTCACTTTGTTTTTTCGCTACTTCGTGTTTTAAATTCTGTATCTCCAAATTCAAAAGTTCCATTTTGCTCGTTTCAACTGCGATGTTTTGTAAATGTTGCGACGAATCCAAATTCAGCAACGTTTTCATTTGTTCGAGCGTTGAATTGTATAATGGGTTCATCGCGTTTTGAATTTCCAGGGCATGAAACTAAAGTTTATAAATAAAGTGAATATTGTTAATGTTTCACTATATATAGTAATAATATTGCATAGTATAATTACTCTTATGTGTATTATAATTACAACAGTGCATAATTATCAATAATAATATTATAAGGTACTATTGATATTTTTACTTTATCCAAAAGTTTTTGCACATTATCAGCAATTTTCGACATCCCCATTCGAATCTCAGAATTGTGCGTTCGAGTTTCTGAAAGAAAAATGTTCAAATTTGGATCCATAGCCGCAGGAATTTGCGGAGCTGCCAAATTTTGTTGTGGTTGCGAATAAAGTTGTGTGTCCATTGTGATGTACTGTGGCTGAAATTTTTTACAAAATGTTAACGATATTAAATAATATTACATTTCATGATTATTTTTCGCCATTTTTTATTGAAACGCCAAAAATTTCATACATGCATTTGAGTGGATGGCCAAGGTTGAATAAATGAACCATGCATATTTTGAGCAATCGGTGCCACATTTCGCAACATCGCAACCTGGTGCATGTCTTTAACTAAAGGTTCCCTGTTTTCCCGAATTTTCTTTTTATGTGAAACTCGGTCAGATAAGTCCAACTGAAAATAATTAGTTATTCTTCAAAGTCTCAACAAATATTAAATAACTCATACACTTCCAAGTGAAAAATATTTCACCTTTTGACTATGAGTTCGGTTAGTTTCATCCTGGGAAAAAAGATTTTCTTGATTTATAAAATGAGAATTTCTAGTTTTTTAATTTTTAATTTTTAATTTAAAAAAACCTCCGTATCGTCAGAATCTGTGGCAGAAATTTGTTTTTTTGGAAGAATAGAATGCCCGACTTTTGCCATTCGAGACACCAAAGATGCTCTTTCATTTTTTGTTGCTTCCATTGTTGTGAATTCTTTAAGTTCATCGGAAGGAGTTATTTCCAAAATTTTCACTTCTAAAACAATGTCTTTTTCCTTTGGAAAACCTGGACCTAAACTTATCTGTAATGAAATTTCGTTTCTGTATCATTTTCATGTAGTAGATCAATTAATTCAATCCCAAAATAAATTGATTGAATTTGAGATTTAAAATCAATTATTATAAAAAATTTAAGAAAAACCTGTTTCGATGGAGGCAAAATTAGAATTCTCCTCAAATCCTTGCAAGTGCCAACAAGCATTTTCTCCCAATTATCGCAGGAAGAAATTTCCACGCTCATGGGCTGGTCCGAAAAAGCATGTATTTTCCAAGGCTGCGAAATATCCTTCGCAATCGAATATTTGACCAGCAGTCGATCTCCTTGCTTTGCTTTTTCAATTTCATTGGGAAACGTTAAATCTTGATAAATTACAGAATCGCTGATTTTGCTTCCTTGGCAGAAATATCTCGATAATCCTATTTCCCTTGTGAACTCGATGCAAGATTCAGTGCTGTCGAACGCAATGGACCAAAGTTGACGACTCGAGTCGTAATAAGAAGCATAGTTATCTTTCTGGAGAGTGAATGAAAATTCTGGAGTTATCGTTGTGACCGAAAGTATTGTTTGTTTGCTTTGGTACAAGAGAATTTGGTACGTTCTTGAATATAAGTTTTTCGTCAGTGCAAGGCCGAGTTTTCCTGCGGGTATGTATTGCCCGTTCTGCCTAAAAATATATTACCCTTTAGAATGGGGTACTTCATTGAAGAGTTTCTAGAATAAAATGTTGCGATTCTACAACTTTACATGAAAATTGAAAAATCTGGTTCAAAATTTCAATGGAAAATCGAAAAGTCTCACAATTTAAAAGCGTGGACTGGTTTTGCCACGACAACATCAGTTCCAGTTTCTTCGTCATTTTTGGAAGTCGGTTGTTTCTGTGCAGCCTTTTTTTGTGACGATTTAGAAACCAGTGGGTTTTTAAACGGCCTTTGGGACGTTTCAAAAATTGCTGCTAAATTATTCCTGTGGAAATAATTTTGGATTTTGTGTTCGTCAGATCTCACAATACAATTTCAATTTTGAACATTGAAATATGTTGACAGAACCCATACGTACCCTGCCGAAGGAATGAAATCGTCATCTTCGTCTCGAAAATAATCGTTTACCTGTGATTTCCGCATTTTGTGCATTCTAATTAATTCTGAAATTGTATCGTCGCTTTTTTTATTTGTTGTTCAATAATAATGCGCTTTTAAAATTTACGGGAATGTATATTTTTTTCCATATCGTGGAAATTACCTTCAGTACATATACTACATATTGAAATCAAGAATGGAAGTATTATTAACTAATAATAATCATTGCTCATTATTATTCATTTGTATTTGTTATTCGTCATTTGTATATAAACTCAAAATTGTCAAATGAATTAGTGCAAACGCTGGCTTTAACTCACAATGCTCACAAGCACTTACAAGTCACAATTTGATTCACAATAACTCATGATGTAAGTATAATGAGAACTGTGTTTGCAATTCGTGTGATTCAGCATTTGTGCTGAATCCTGCAGTGACCTGCGGTGATGTGCGGTGACCTGCGGTGAAATTGCGTCAAAGTTGAGTGAAATTGAGGGAGGTCAATAAATAAAAAATTCACGAATTTAACAAAACGTAAGCTTTGATCAGCTTTGATTAATAATTAAAGCCAACATTGGTTAGTTTTTGCGGAAAAGTGACCCCTGAATAAAAAAAAGCATAGCGTTGCGAAAAGAGAGCTTTTTAATTTTCTTGTTGGTCGTAAAAAAAGTTGGTACAAAATTCTTAAAATACGCTGAAATACGCGATTATACTTCGCAAAAGGTCAGAATGTTGTTAATTAAATTAACCGACACAGTTCAATGTTCGCACAGAGAAATGAAAATTCGCATATGAAACGAAAATTTTCTATCTTTTTTCTATAACAAAAACAACAAATACTGTCCTGATTTTGCATGTGCTTAGTGTTTTGAAAGGAATAATGAATGTTTAGAAACGATTGAGGTTTTAAAATTGTCATAGGATTTATTTTTGTCGTTTGCAGTAGTTTCGATTACGAAAAAGAGAAAAACCGAGAAACACAAAATGGTAGTTCTTAGCAATTTCCATGCTCCACAAGAAGGTGTTCGTCATGAGGAACAACGTACGACTTTATATGTAAATGACAGAGAAGTGGGAAAAGGAACTCTTTACATAACAGAAAGGTGTTTAATAATGATATTGTGACATTTTGACATATTTTTCAATTCAAGTTTTACATTTTTTAATATTAAGTTTAAAAACTATCAAAATATGCAATGTTAGAACTTTCAAATTTGAATCTGGAATTTCAGTTCGCTGATTTTTGGATTCCAAAATTACAGTGTAGCTTTTGATTTTACTAATAACCAGTAACTTTTGATCAAACGACATAATATCCATTATAAGGCTACTTTTCAACAAAAACTCTTAATTCGAGACCTAACTCATTTTCATTTTATTTTCTGCTAGGTGAACTGTGAGGTCTAATTTCAAATTCCAATTTTTCAGTGTTCTTTCATGGATCAATGGAGACTCAGGAAAAGGATTTTCCCTGGAATACCTCCATGTTTCTTTACATGCTGTTTCTCGGGACACACAAGTTCATCCCAGACAGTGCTTGTACATAATGGTTGATACAAAAATCGATATTCAAGGTACTTCAGGGATTCAACTTATGAATAGAACTCATATACCCAATAGAAATTGAAATTGATACAATTTTCCCCAATTTTGGGTTCACATATTCACAACTTCAAATTGTAATATTTATACCATCGCAGTTCCAATTGCAAAATTTAAAAATTGTAGATGTAACCATTGAAAAATATTTGGAAAGACCATTTTTCTAAGAAGCTTTTTAAGAATTAAATTCTATTTTGGAATTGATAACATATCTCTAAAAATGTCATCCTGTTAATAAAAGTCGTTCATCTATTGAAAAATGTACTACATGATTTTTTTGTTGCAGTAATACTATATTTTTTTGTTGCAGATGATACTATACAAGCAGTGACCGAAAATAGTAACAGCGAAGAGGACGAAGATGACTCGGACAGTCCAATGACAGAAATTAGATTCGCACCGGAAAATGTCAACAATTTAGACGCCATGTTCCAAGCTATGAGCCAATGCCAAGCTTTACATCCTGACCCGCAAGACAGTTTTTCAGATGGTACCAATTAAAAAAAAAACACCATATAAAATTGTAAAACTTGAGTTTTACGACTGCTTTACGAAAAAGGTCATCAAATAACATTTATAAACAAGATACTTTTTTTTCATAGCCGAAGAAGACATTTACGAAGACGCTGAAGAAGAGGAGTTCGTATATTACGAAGTAGGCGCTGGTGACTCGCCCTTCATTTTACCCGGAGGTAAAATGTTTACAAAATTATAGTACCTTCCGCGATGCCATATTGAATATTTGCTAAAATCTTGTTTTATTGTTTTTTCAGAACAAGAACTGAGCAGTAACGGAAACAATGGGGAAGAACAAATGGACGTCGAGGCGGGTCAGTTTGAGGATGCAGAAGAAAATCCGTAATCGACCGTTTGACTTTGTTATTATCGTGCATTTAGTTACGTTTTACAAAAAAAGACAAGAAAAATAACACACCCTTACAATACTCGCGTATTTTATGTAGGAACGCATAATTATCAGTAATCATATTTTCTCACGCAAATGACTATTATGCCGAGTATTATTGTCGCAACAGTATGTCGCGATTGATTTTTTGTACTGCCGCCTAACACATTTTTACCTTTGGTCCGCACAGTTTTCACGTTAATTCATTTTCTACGTTGTAAATCTCAGTGTTTTTTATACGATTTTTTACATGATTCTGGATGTTTTCAAATTTCACGTTGTTCTGATTTTTCGAAAAGTGCTTGAAATTTAGCTTTCCAATGAATAGTAATGCATTTGATCAGAAAAAACGTAGGTCGATTACTCAACCATTATATTTATTCGAAATGTAATTTATTGTTTGTTTATAAAGAAATACAAATTACAAAACGCCTTATTTGTACCAGTACTCTGAAGAACGGTTTTTGAATGTGATGAAAATTTAACTTGTGAAAATAATCCTTTTAAAATTAAACAAATCTTAGCGATTTTGAAACAGAGGAGTACAATTATATATGTGAATTCTTCCTCATGCACAAACTATGCACGTATAATAGTACTAGCTGTATAGAAAGCACCATACACTTATTCAAGAGTTATAGGCAAGCCTTCAAATATTTTTGTTGTAATTTTTTGACCAAATTTTGTTCTGTTGCATCCTTTTTTTCGTGAACCGTGTATCTCTTGTTTTCCATGAAAAAATGCAATCTTATAAGTTCCTGATAACTTTTTTTTTATATTTTCCATCATTATTAACAGAAAATCGAAAAAAAGCGATCTTTTTTCAGTATATGTAGCATGATTTCACGTTCTGGACTTTAAGAATCATCAGTAAAAATGCGTGAGAAATCTTTCTTCAATTTAAGTAGAAGTGGTGAAAAACTTACGGTTAATCCATTGTTTATGTGCATTATAAAATTTATGCATTCATGCATTATAAAATTTATGGCGTTTCGCTACAGATTCATTATTTCCACCATTGTTACAGACGGCAAGTTTTTCGTTAAGTTGGGGAATTTCTATCACTACGTCCAAAATTAACTTCAAAAACTTCAACAAGTCTTTTTTCGAATTTTTTACAGTTGAATTTGTTTCACTGTCAAGCTAGAACGATGTGAAGCTTGCACTTGAGTGTATTCATTCAAATTTCCCGGCTTACCGAGTAACTTGCTGTCGGTAAGGGCCAATGGCAATGAGAGAGAGGCATGACTCCTGACTCCCGAGCGAGTCAGAACTCGCCATGTTGCGTGGCAAGAATGCCTGTTTTACTCTCACAGATCCAGGAGACTGACTCAGAATCAGACAGAATCAGATCTCGCGTCAGAGTTCAGACTCAGACACTGACTCTCAGAGTTGCTCAGAGTCAGTGACACACAGTGACAGTAAATTAACAGATAACCGATAACCGGGTGAAAACGTACTTATATCAATATCATAAACATTCGTAAAAGTAAAAAATTCCGTTGGTTTTGTCGCCTGTTGTCGCCGCGCACGGTCAAAATGCGGCCGAAATTTCTCGCGTTTCGCGTTGTTTGGATTTTCGCATTATTTTCCTGCGTCATCGCCAGAATCCACAAACTCGACATTCGGGTTAGTCGACCTTTTCTTTCCACCTTATAACAACGGAAAACCTTGTCAAGTCGCATGTTTTTTTTCATAGAAAATCATTATTTTTTTTTAATGTCGATTGATTATTTGCGAAGAAGTTAATTTTTCAGTTTTTACAGAAGTTGTAATTATATTTTGATGTTATGTTCGTATTTATGGAATTGACATTAATCGAAATGTTTATTTGTTACGTTGAAAATGTACTAATAATTTCCTTGGATTTTGCTGAATAACATCGATTTAGTCGGTTTCATGAGTGTACTTGATGAGGTTTTTTCGTTGCGCGGTAAAGTTGATCCGAATTCGAGTATTTTTGGATTGACCCGAGTGATAAATGATGTTTTTGACGATTTCAGGACGATACCAGACGCTTAATTTCCCTCAGCACCTTTGGCTTTTACCAGGGCGGTATTTTGAGCGTCAATTTTACGAATTTCAAACCTTCGAATTTCAACGAAAACGACGTGGTAAATTCAGTTATGTTAATTTTCTCATTAAAATGTTGAAATCAATTTTTGGGGAGAGGAGGGAGGGATCAGTTTCTGATGGATTACAAAAAAATAAAAAGAATATACCAAATTATTATTTTAGTCTTTCCAAAATGTTTGAAAGTTGAAACGTAGAAAATCTATTTCAGAATTCCGAATTTCAAAAATTCACTTCTAAACTTATGACTTCTAAAGTTTGATCGAGACACAATTTTAAAGATATTTTAATTTTTCAATTGACAAATTTTCAGATTCTCAATATATACAATAATTAAAAAATTAAAGTATGGCAAATTTTAAATATAGAAGTTTGAACATCTGGAAATTGGAAATATTTATTAATTTTATTTGATCCATAATTTTTTCATATTTTTGTGATTTTCATGATTGATTTCACTTTTATGAAAATTTTTTACTCTCAATATAATTCTAAGCTCAAATTTTCCTTATCTGATATAATTATTTAGGTACCTATCTTTATATTTTTTAAAAATTGTGGTTAACCATACCCCATGGGGGTCTTTGGTATCCTCACAATCCCTTTCCTCTTCCTCCCAACACACCAATTCCTTCCAAACCTTCCAAACCTTCCCACTCCTTGCCATGGACTCACTCATCATACTATTGACCGGTATT
>JAPYZK010000395.1:0-31658 GCA_030522785.1 Platygaster equestris
TCTTATTATACATTTGACGGTCGGTAAAAAAGTTGGAGAACACATAACCTCAAGTAATATAACCTCATTTGCCAATCTTATTCTGTACGGTTTCCACTTGAGCAATATCTTTTAGTCCATTACTCTTTGTAGGAATAGTAATAACTTAATAACCAACATGAAACTCATTATTATTTGAGTCAATGTAAGGAATCAAATGAAAAGTGAGTAATTCAACTAAGCCGAGGCTATAGTTTTTATTCTGGATAACCCAAGAGGAGGAAAATACATATGCTCCTTAAACTGATGAGTTACCTGTGAGTGTCAACGTCAATTAATCACTAATCATGGTCGTGATAATATGGAGATCACTCAGCATGCGTTGGTCTTTTATCGAGATAAGAATTCTAAACATTCATGGTCCACAAAGAATCGTATTGGAAATTTGAAATCATTTATCATTATAAATCATTTTACTACTGACACCGAAAAAAATTATTAATTCACGAGGAGGTTGAAGATTACCGAAACTATCGAAATAAATAATATTTTTCCTAGATTCTTCATATGCAAGCCAATGCGTACCAGGGCCGTCTCGTTCATTGAAATTTATGACTGACTCATAAATTTTTGGTCTAGTACTTGGTAAATCATTCCTCATGAAAACTCCTCGAAAGTTAGGAATTAAAAGATGTTTCGCATATTTTAATAAATCAGCGTTTGTGAGAGCTTAGTGCGGTATATTTATACGTTTTGTCCGAAAAAGCTAATTCCTGATTTGTATGGTGCTAAACATAGACCTTTTCCTACAGCAAGTGATTCTATTTTGAGGTTATGACGTTTCGATTTAGCAAGTTGCTTACTTGCAACTCTTGCATCATTGATACCTTTTGTTACACCAGCTGCACCACCGGCTAATGATCCAGTTGCACTCAATCCTGCGAGAATTGGTAGAAGAAAAGCTAGTAGAATTTCACGAACTTTACTTGGTACTAGTAATACTCGCGGTACAGTAATATTTCTTTTACAACCAGCTTCTTACAGCAATTTTAGCACCTTTGACAGTGGATAAAGCTAAGCGAGAATTACCCATTGCTGATTTTCCTGCACTTATAATTTGTTTCAATGAAACTTCCTTTTTTTTAATTAGTTTTTTTTTCTCTCTCAGTCCCATACCAAGTTTCCTTCTGACCCTCATCGCACTGAAATTTGCTAGGGCAGCTGCTTTTACTCCAAATGTTGAATTTTCAGCGTAAACTCGTTCACTTGCTTTCTCAGCTAGTATTTTATCAGCTTTGTGTCTAGCACTTATATTTTCACGATTTTCAGAATAAGCGATATCGTGATTTCTGCACGCTCTGTCTAGAGAATTAATACCTCTATTACCACGTTTGAATCTTTTTGCAAGTTTATTACCAGGTCTACAAAACTGATAGCCAGGAATATAAAGTTCTAGTGGGAGCTTATCGATTATATAATTGACTCATCCTTTACCACGTTCAAACTCAATCATGTCTTGATTCATACTGAAACAAAACGTATGAATGATGGATAGATGTAACAAGTTACGTCATTATTTATTGGTCGATGATGATGAAGAATCTCAATTTACCTGTCATTAATTGTGACATCCGTGTGAAAAAAAGGCGTCATGGTATTCCTTTTCCGCATAGCGTTCGTGCAATATTTTGCGGACCCTTGAATCGTGGGAAAACTAACGCTCTTCTGAATATGCTGATACATGAAAATGGATTGAGATTCGAGAACATTTATTTGTACTCCAAATCACTCAACCAACCAAAATATATATTTTTGAAAAATGTTATCAGTAAAATAAAAAAAATGCACTTTGACTCATTCAGCGATAACACTGAAGTAATGAGACCTGAAGATGCAAGACCTCATTATGATATTTGATGATGTTTCATGAAAACAACAATTTTCGATTCGCGATTATTTTTGTATGGCTCGTCATTATGATATAAATAGTTTTCATTTATGTCAAACGTATACACGTATCCCAAAACATCCTCTTTGAGATAATGCAAATATGTAAGTTATTTTTCGACGAGATTATACGAATCTCAGACATATAATTGTATAATCATCATGTCAGTACAGATATGACATTTATAAAATTTAAAGAATTATGTAGAGCTTGTTAGTCTGACGAACATGAATTTTTAGTAATTGATAAGGACAGTGAAATAAATAGCGGACAATACCGCAAAAATTTCGATGAATTCATACGTATAATATAATGTCATGAACGATTCAGTGCAGTTCACTGTTAATTCCTAACGTGTTAACATGGCATTCAATGAGCGAGATGTTTTACGAAAAATAGTGCATGCGAGTAATACTATTCGCAAAAAACATCGAATATTTTAAAGAGGAGTTGAAGACATGACAACACCTGTAAATCAAGTTTTCAATTCTATGATCACACCAATACGAAATATGGCTCAGGATTCGAATAGTTTCAAGTCTGAAATAAGCAACGTACCTCCAGAACTAAAAACTAAAAAACCTTCAGTGACTCAAAATGACGATAAAAAAGATACTGCAATTACTGATGAGTCCATAAGTTACAACACTCCAATGAAAACTCGCTATTTTTCAACAAGTTTTCTGAAATCTCAGAAAAAATCCAATTCATATAAATCGTTTTATATAGGAAACTTTTCCATTCCTAAGGAAGATCAGGTAGAACAATACCTAGAAATGTTAAGAGATAATGACGTTGGTATTTTAGATACACAGTATTGTGTACGTTCAAGATCACACGGATTACGAATTGGCAATGAGTCAATTAATTTCGCAAATAATGTAATTTGAGTGGGAAAAATGAATATCAAAGAACTCCTGGATTAGTAGAACTCTTATCAAAAAATATCTTCAATCATCTTGTATAAAACAAGATGATTCTGACAAATATTGAGAAATTGTTGAAAATTCGACTGCACATGAGGAATATTATCCACCAGATAGGAGTATTCGTAAAAGTAAAGAATCAAAGTTCATGAATTCTTCAAGTTCATTGATTGAGCAGAAAACTGGTCACGGTATGTACAACGTTGCAAAATTATCGCAATATCATACCGATTACGTTTACTAGGACGATCCTTATATATGAGTCAAACGGCTCCAATTACTTTTAGCATCACAAGCCGCCGGAAACAATAGTCATGCAAATGGAATCAATTCTATAAGGGACGAGTTGCGAAAAGCTAATAGTATTTATGATTATAAATATCAGAAAAATACCGGAAGTCCAGGTACCCGCGGTCCTCCTGGGACTGGATTCAAACGAACTAATGATAATCAATATGATAATAATAATAAACGATTATGTAATATGAGTCAACCAAAACAATCGACGGATGGCCCAACACTGCAAACTGCACAAAACATTATTACATTCGCAATAAATCGAATTCATTCTGAAGTTGAGAGAAATCGGAGTGCAATACAAAATTTAGAACTAAAAATGCAGCATGATCGACTCGACTTTAAGACACTTGAAGAACTTATTCTCCGGAATACGTCTAATATAAATATTTTAGAATCTAGACTGATTCAAATTGATAAAAATGATAACTCAAACGCGGTTAAACGCGGTTCGAGCTCTCCAGGAAGAACAGAAGAATTATAAAAAAAATCATCAACCCAAGTATACGGATCTACAAAACCTAATCACCAAAAACGTTACACTCATTAAGAACTTGGACTCTCGAGTGATTGGACTGGAGCAGAATGAATTTAAAACGTGATTTAGTTGATAAGTTACATAAACCAGCACGAAAAAACTATGAAAGACGGCATGTTGATATACGTGGATTCGATGAGACGTGAAAAGCTGATTCAGTTGATCTCACAATTTATGCTACACAAAACAGAAGATATAAATTTTCACCGACAATTATCGATAATTTATTCGAATTCGCATGGGCAGTGCCCATAAAATCGAAAAGTGGTTCAGATGTTGCAAAAGCTATGAAAACATTTTTTGATTCAAAAAATCGTCGAACTAAAAATCTACATGTTGATCAAGGCAAGGAATTCTTTAATGAAGATTCTCAAAAACGTATGCTACAACGAGGAATTAATATGTATTCAAAATTTTTTGGAATAAAAGCTCCTATATGTGAACGATTCAATCGCTCGTTAAATAACAAAATGTGGAAAAGGTGCTCATTGCAGGGAAGTTCCAATTCAATCAATATTTAATCGGAAAAACTATCTTCTTATATTGTAATAAAACAAAACATGGGACAATTTAAATGAGACCTGAAGATGTTACGAAAGAGGATGGAAAGACACTTATAAATACCATATTCAAAAAAAATCTACGAAGAGAAAAGCAAAAGTTCAAAGTTGGTGATAAGATACGAATTTCCAAGTACGAACATATTTTCAAAAAAGGTTATACACCTGATCGGACTACTGAAATATTCACAATTGATCACGTGAGAAAAACTTATCCAGTAACGTACAGTATCATTGATTATAAAGGGAATCCTGTAAGAGGATCTTTTTATACACAGGTGATATTGAATGTAAAACACTCGTATGTGTACTTTCTTGAAAATATCATAAAAAAATGTGGTAATAAAATGTAAGTTCAATGGTTACAGTTTGGTTATGAGCATTAAAGTTGGATTAATGAGTCCGAAATATAAAAAAAATTCTACGGATGCATGAAACCGGATGAAAATTGTCCGTGGAAGAAAAGAAACGTATAACCGAGGAATATTCGAAAAGGACAAAACACGTGTAAAATATTTTTCTTTGTCAAACGTTCCAAAAGAAAACCTGTACATTGAATTTCAAATCATTAATTCTCTCAACCGATCGATAATGAAATGTATCTTGCATCACACATTCCACACGTGTAATTTCGATAGGGGATACAACATTTTCAACTGCAGATAATGAATAATTGTGTATTAATGAGAAAATTCATCTTTTATTCACCTACAATGAGAAAAATGGTATCTTTTTGAACAGGAAGATATGTGAGGAAAAATCTTGCTTTCAAAGATATAAATTATTTTGAGAATTTAATTCATTTCGCTTAGCACTAGAGGAGATAATCTGCAAATGATCATTAATCACAGTGACGTGTCAAAAAGCTATTTCATTGAGGAAGTATCGAAGAAAAAACCAATTATTCACTATTGTATGAATACTTATTATGTAAACCATGGTGATGTGTGAACAATTGTCCGAATCCTGAAAGTCAACGATGACATGCACCTTTTGAAGCCGGTATCTTTTACGAAAACAGACGAGAGAAAGTGTTGTTGTTTAAAAGTATGTTCCGAATGACGCGCCGAAATTCGGGCGATGATTTTTTCGGACAGGTGCGTGGCATAGTAGGCATGGTGACTTCAGAATTTTGTTTTTTGATTAAAATTCCATTATTTGCGAAAAAATAGTTTCGTAACCTCATAAATTCACAAAATTGTGTACGTGACCTCCATTTATATGAAAAATTTCGTTGATTATGGAAATATTTATTAAACGTGACCTTGATAAATTTATGATGTTGTTAACGTAACCTCAATAAATTCATGACGTTGTTTATGTGACCTCAATATTATGCAACATTTTGTTGATCAATGGATTGTTTCTTCAACGTGATGTAAATAAATTTATGGATCATTCATTCGACGTGACCTAGATGATTATTATTTAACACATTGTTAATTATCGTAAAAATGACGTAAATTTAATATTATTATTAATGTACTACTTCATGCATTGTTCCCCTACTTTATGTGTTTAGTGGTGGAAGTGAATGTTTATAAATGAAGTCGTAAGCAACTCCTACAACAGTCGCATGAAAATCATCATGGATTTTACTGAACTGAATAAAATCGCTCGGTTGGAAAACGAGTCCGAGCAGTTGTCTGAACTCGAAATCAATAACGAATATCAAATTACTAATTTGAAGCAAATCACAACTAAAAAATTCGGTGAAAAGGTTATAATTCAATTGGAAGATATATTCACAGTTTATCCTCCAAGTAAACTAACAGAGTTTTCGACAAATGATCTCGAAAAACCGAATCAAGCAGTTTTAGAGGGTCGGCTCTGCTTAATTCATATTGGCACGATTGGGAACTATAACGCTCGCGAATTCAAGTATACTTTAATATGTCTAACGTAATTGTTAATTTTCAAATGTTCATGGTACCTTGGAGTCATTCAAAAAATTGAGCATTGAACAATTCGCCATAGTTAATGTAGAACCAGGTGTTGATGATGTTAAAACAATTATTTTTGAACCACCACTACTATGGACTGAACTTTCATCAGATTACAAACATATCAACTCATGGCTAATCAAATATCATCATGGAATACCATAGACTGCTGGTGACGTCACTCTCAATCTTCATTGCGGAATCATCCGAGAAAAACTACAGAATAGTAAAACAATTTACATTAATGGAAGGAAAAAAAAATTAATTTAGCAAACATTATCAATAATATATCAAATTGTATAATGAATTCATACAATCATAACCGTCTATCGTTGTTAAAATTACATGTATCAGTATGTCAATATAATAACTATCACAGATTAACTAAGGTTTACCACTGTGCAACAGAAAATGCGCGTAGATTAAGGATTCGGTTGATTGAGAATTTTAAAACAATGTATTCTTGAAAACGATGATGAATGTTGGAATGCTACTCAATAAATGCTATGAAATGTAATTTTCAGGATTTCATTTATCATTTTCTCACATATTTCAATATGTATACATTTCGTAGAAAAAAAAAATTAGTGGGAATAAATACTTTGAGAAACTCTCCAATGCACGTTTTCCTCGCAGGGAAACCCCACCTTTCCAGAAAAGGCATTGGGATTCTTTGAGTGCCAATATGCGTTGTCCTCCGCGGAAAACCCAGCCCTTAGTTTTTGAGGGTCTTCAATATAAATAGTCGGGGGCCCTGCTGGATTTTCAGTTGATCATTTTTTCGTTTGGTGACTGGCCGGGTAACTTGTCTTTCCGGAGAAGAAAAAAAAAGGGTGTTACGAACTTTTCTTTCGTGTCGTGTCGTCTGAAATTGTTTGCTTTTGCTGCAGGTTAACTGCTGGCCCGCTATACTCCGACGCTGAGCACCAGCGGCGTTTCGAGGGAGGATGCCAATGCGCTAGCAACATGGAGTGTGGTAACGTCCCGGCAGTCTTGCTCCTCATAAGCCAATTTCGGGGGATAACGACTCTCCGACCGTGGCCGCCAGTCTTTAGACCTCTCGCAGCAGAGGTTACAGCAGTTACGTCCGCAGAGGTTACGTCCAGCTTCTTCCGGATTTGCTGCTGCTGGGCCAGCTTCCATGGGGCCCGTTGCTGCTGTTAAACTTACTGCCGGGCCAGCTTCTCCGGGGACCGCTGCTGGACCTCGGTCAGCTTCGCCGGGACTCGCTACTGCCGGGCCAGCTTTCCCATGACTCGCTGCTGCTGAACCTGGTGCTCTTGGGCCAGCTTCGCCGGGGCCTGTTGATGCTGCTGAACTCGCTACCGGCCCAGCTTCCACGGGGCCCGCTGCTGCTCCCCGGCCATTTTCTTCGGGACTTGCTACTGCCGCTGCCGGGCCAGCTTCTCCGGGGCCCGCTGCTGGACCTCGGTCATCTTCTCCGGGACTCGCAGCTGCCGGTCCAGCTTCCCCGTTACTCGCTGCTGCTGCTGCTGCTCTCCCCAAGCAGCACAGTTGTCTCTTAACTAGCCCTCATAGCTTTCTTGAATCTTGAATAGTACTTTACTGGGCGTCGCTATCTCTTTACAGTGGCTAGAGTTTGCATTAGATGTAACGACTGTTAATAGGTCTATCCATTGTTTCTTAACTGATGCGCCTCTTTACTGACTCTTAAATCTTTACTTTATTGTTGCTGAACGACAATCGGTCGTTTAGCCCTTACTTAATTGTCGCTAAACGTTTCAAGGTTCAGACTTAGTTAAAAAAGTAAGTTTTTCAGCCCCTTCCCAGCGTGGGGTCACACGCATACAATAGAAAATTTCTTTTTTGCCCGGAAATCTATCCCGGAATGTTGATTAATTGATTTTCGAGTGAAATGTAACCAAAAATCACAACATTTTATTTGACATATCCGAAAGTTTTCCTGTATACAGAAAAACCCGGATTATTTCATCGATCGTTTTTTTTATCTGCCTACTCACGATGCAATTGGTGTTATACCTTCAATACGCATTGTTGAATAAATTGATAAGGGAGTAGCGACGGGAGAACGACAACGCGTCCGCCCCCCTCTAAAATGACAGTGGGCGCATGATATTATTAATTTCACCCCACCCCTGACGCCTTGTCATGATATGAATTAGTTATTTCAAGCCTTCGAGTTTATACATTCTCGAACTCTGAGAGTGAAAAATTCCAATTCTGCAGTTTTGAATGTTTGACGTTTCAAAATCAAAGTGTTCATATTTGACGTTTCAGTCCAGATAGCACAATTTTTGAGCTATATAATTGTGACGTCCTGAACATTTATTCGTAAATGCTCAGTTCCCACATATTCTTATGACAAAGTTTTATAATCAACGAAGCGATATTTTAAGCGAGTGCAATGCGACACCAAGAAACGCCCATAGTACGCGGCAAGGCGGAATCCGCGAACACCGAAATTGCTGATCTTTGTGTCAGCGGGCACAGGAAGTCGGCGGTTTCGCGTGGAAAAGTCATCCATCTTTTATTTGAATTTCTGAACCTCAGTATAAAAACCCTGCCTCGCCCAGTTCTTTCGTCTTTAGATTTCGAGCAGTCGTGTAGAGCCGCCGAAGGCTCTATCCGAACGACTTGCGCTCAGAAGATTCGGGAACTTTAAGTTAACTATAAAAGATCGAGTCCTTGAATTCATAAATTATCATTTTAGCCAAATAACTCCAAACCTGAACGAGTTTGCGTCAATTCATTAAATAATCCTTTTGCCCGTTGTCTCACGAGGTCGCCTCTTACCAAGGCGGGTAACCTCCAGTAAGGACCCACAATTCCGCGGAGGAATCGAGGATCCTTTTTATTCTAAGTTAAATATCGTATTGATTGAGATCTCTGATCTCGGTCGTTACATATTTCGGTGGCAGCGGTTTCTACTGGAAACCACGAGAGAGAAGAAGCAAGACTAACCTTTCTCATTATTGTAATCGACAACGATCGGTTCGCGACGAGAGTGAAAAATCGAAAAAACCTTTTTCTCTCTACCTTTTCTCCTCTCCATTTTACATGATCTGTCTGTTGGTTCCGATTTCGGGCGATAATCCGCAGATATCAGCCAGCAGACGGAAATCAAGAAACATCATTTCTCATGAGCGCGGTTTTTGGGCGGATTACTCTGCACATACCCACTCGAGAGATAGGATAGTTCTTACTAGAAAAATCCCTTCTTACCTCTTCTAAACGTTAATGTCTAGAGCAAAGTCTATCAAAAACAAGAAACGACGCAGTAAAGAGACAAGACAACCCCAAATCCAAAAACCACACCCTGATGGGTGTGGTATTGATATAGTAAGTAGAAACAGAATTGATATTGCGAAACGGAAAGACTGTGGAAGTGGAATCATAGACATTAACATTAACACCGTCCACACTCAAACAAGTGAAATCCAACACCTAAAGACGCCTCAAGTCCGTGGAGCGCATCAAAACAGCCCCAAAAAGCACAACAGGCAACCGCATCCGTCAGCCCAGCTGTCAACTTCAACATTACTGGAAGACAACAAAGAGAGACCGGAAATCAGCCCGAAACAAGCAGACTTTATCAGGAGAGCCCTCGGAGCCGTCGCAGACTGGGTCAAGGAAATCGAAGCAGGACAACTACGCCAGCCACCATGCTGAATATCGTTTTTATTATTGATCAATGGTGAGTACCTATCCAAAAAAAATAGACTCACACAAAAATTACACCCATCGCGACTTACCCATAAAATAACTTACAAAATTCATACGTCAAGATGGACAGACGAATTTCACTGGCGAGTAGCGACCACGCACCCGACGAACCCGCCAATTTTTACATTAAACCCAAAGATGCTCGGAAAATAGTACCCATCTTCAATGGTAGAAATATTTCTGTTCTCGAGTTCTGCGGAAATGTCGATAGACTGAGAAATGTAATCCATCCTGAAAGTGAAAGACTTTTTTTGTACACCCTGGCATCCTGCTTGAAAGGAAATGCGTTTGAAAGATTCAAGAAAAGAATCTATAGTTACAATTCTGTACTAAGCCTGTTGAATGACCTCAAACAAGCCTATGACGACAATCACGATGTTGCGTTCTGGACTAGTCGCATAGAACTAGAATTTCAGGGCGAGGACGAAGATATCGAAAGTTTCGGAACTCGTATTAGTGAATTGTTTAAAACGGACGCATTTCACTCGAGTATGATTCCGAATTGACCGAAAACGCAAAAACCATGCGTATAGAAGAACTAGAAAAACCCGCGATAAAAAGTACGTGCTCGGCCTAAAACCAGCGATCGAAATTCGAGTAGCTACATACAACCGAACCACCCTGACAAGTGCGATTGCCTATGCCAGAAAATTCGAACAACAACTTTTTTAAGCAAAAATACTTGAAAATATCCGCCACAATTCAGTTGACATGAATAGAGTACCGAATCAGAGAAAAATTGATTGTAGCATATGCAACCGCATTGGTCACGACTTCGCTACATGTAGATTCAACCCACAATTCGAGAACTTCGGTCATGATCCGAACATTGTAAGACCAGAACCCGAGTATCATTTTTTCAAAAACCATTTATAAACGTAACAACCCTGCTAGATCGCCTCGGCGGCGCCAAGTATTTCAGCACCTTCAACCTTGCAGCTAGTTTCCGTCAAATTCCACTCGACGAACATACAAAACACAAAACCGCATTGGATTGACTATACGAGTTAAATCGACTCCCTTTCGGCTTCAAAATAAGTCTAGCCTGTTTTATGCGTATGATGAACCATGTACATGCAGGACTTACATATATAGAATGCATACTATATATGGATGACATCATTCTATTCGCGGACAATCTACAAGACCACGTAAAAAGGTGTCGCAGACGCATGCAGAGATTACGCGAGGCAAACCTGGTCCTTCAGCCTGAAAAATGCCAATTTCTGAAAAGAAACGTAATTTACCTCGGTCACAAAATTTCGGAAAATTCGGTACAACCTGAAGAGAAAAAAACCCAAACATTCAACGATTACCCAGTCCCAAAAAACCAAAAAAAAAACTAGAATCTTTTCTCGGACTAGTCTCCTATTTTAGGAACTTCATCGAAAATTTCGCCAAGATCGCACAACCTATTACCGTTTTACTAAAGAAAAATTCACCATACATCTGGAAAGGAGAACAACTGCAAGCTTCCGAAACCCTCCGCGATGAATTACTTTCCGAACGCATTCTCCAATTACCAGATTTTTCAAAACCATTTTTAGTGACGTGCGACGCTTCAAATTACGCCATTGGCAGCATGCTGTCGCAAGAAGTACTAGGAAAAGATCACGAATTGCAAATGCGTCGAGAGCTCTAAATCAAGCCGAACAAAACTACTCTACAACAGAAAAAAAGCTCCGGCACTTGTATACGCTGTCGAACAATTCCGGCCATACCTTTTCGGCCAAAAATTCACCCTCCTGTCTGATCACTGCCCCTTGAGCCACCTCACCAAAACGAAGAAACCCGCACCAAAATTAGTAAGATGGAGAATATTACTGTAAGAATTCGATTACGGAATAGCATACCACAGCGGAGCCAAAAACGTTGTTGCTGACGCCCTGAGCCGAATTGAAGAAAACGACAAAGAAAATGAGAAAAATGCAACATCAGAACCCGAAAAACAACAATTAAACAAGATCGCCGAAAATTTGAACGAAAAACCCAAAAACAAGAACGAAAAACGCAAAAAACAAGAGAAAGTTCTCGTTACCAACAAGAAAAGAATTCGTTCTGTGGAAAATAGCGGAGAAGCGAGCGACGACACCAAAAAAATCATGGATAAGCAAAAAAGATCACTGAAAAAGTTTGTCAAAGACTACACGAAGAACCAAGAGATCCAAGCCGAAGACGAGGACTCCGAAGCCGTCCCAAATGAAAAACTTGCGAAGAAAGAAGATAGAAAGATAATACTGGTTCTACGAGACGGTTAATACTCAAACGGTGAAGAAACCCATTAAAAACCGAGAGACAAAACATGCTATAAATACGACTTGGACGAGAATTTTGTCAAAGAAACAAAAATTCAAAAGGAACGAGGCAGAAAAAAAGTGGTTCAACCCAAACGGTGGACGTTCGGATCAGTGGTATCGGAGGACACTGATATCGACGAACGACTCAGCTTACATGGCATCACCACGCGGAATAGATATAAGAATTATTTGAGGCAAATGAACGAGGAAAAAGAACCTCAGAATACAGTAGAAACTTATATTTAGACATTCGAACACGAAGATACGAGTACTGATGGAAAAGAAATAAATAAGAAGATACCATAAGTTGAAGGCACGCCTATCAGAAAAACTTGAAGTTTTGATCCAGTATCATGAATTTACGAAAAAATATTTGGATTTGGGACACATGTTTCTAGAACTTAAGCCCGAAGATAATCCTGAACTCAGGTATTTCCTACAACACCACCCTATTATTCGCGAATTGAGCTTCACCACGAAGCTCCGTGTATTTTTTAACGCTTTGTCGCGGAGCAAGTATGGAAATTCTCTGAACGATTGTACGTACGTTGGTCCCAAACATTACAACGAGCTCCTCGACATCATTTTACGCTGGCGTACCCATCAATACGTTTCTTCCGCTGATATAAAAAAAATGTTCCACCAAATAGCGAGAGCCTCCGAAGACACCAAGTATCGATGTATACTTCAGCCCCCCCCCCCCCCCGGGCCTTGGAACCATTCGAATTTACCGCTCGAACCCCGTGACGTACGGAATCGAGGCCGCTCTGTATCTTTCGTTACGGACGCTTCGACAGCTCGCGATAGATAAGTGAAATGCGTTTTCCGAACGCTTCTCTCATCCTGTTGGGCGAAATTTATGTTGATGACGTTTTGTTTGGTGCTGACGACATTGAAACCGGTTTAGCCCGCCGCGACGAAATCATCCAGTTGCTCAAGGCGGGCGGTTCCCCTCTCCGAAAATGTAAAGCGAATTCCGAAGAATTACTGGGCGATTTGCCGAAGGAAATAAAAGCTCGAGATCCAGCGAAGAATTTCGAAGAAAATTCAGCCACCAAAGTCCTTGGGATACAGTGGCGCCCTCATAATGATTCTTTCACCTTTCGAGTCGCGTCACGCGAAAACTCACGTGTAACAAAACGCACGGTGCTTGCCTGCGTTGCAAGCATCTTTGACCCCTTCAGGTGGGTTTCCCCGGTAGTAATAACCGCGGAAATATTTCTGCAAAAACTCTGGAAAGAGAAAATCGGCTGGTGCACCGAATTGACTGAAAATCTATTGAAAGAATGGCTAGATTTTCGAGCTGGTTTGAGAAACCTTGAGCAATTTCCGATTCCCCATTGGAATCGGGACACTTATGTCCAATAAAAAATGTTCGGAGCTGCGCGGATTCGCGGACGCGTCAACACTCGCCTTTGCCGCTGTCATCTATTTAGAAGTCAACACAGAAAACGGCACCTGCATAACGCAACTTGCGTCCAAGAGTCGCGTCGCACCGGTCAAGCAAATGACGGTTCCCCGCTTAGAACTGAGTGCCGTGATTTTACTTCCGTAGCTTTTCGCTCAAGTCTAAAAAACTATCGATATTACTAACATTCCAAAATTCTGCTGGTCGGACTCAACAATTGTGCTTGCGTGGTTACAATCATGTCCGAGCAAGTGGAAACTTTTTGTCGCTAACCGCTTGTGTCGAATTTACCAAAATCTTTCTGATGTCCCGTGGCGTCCCGTTCCGACCGAACACAATCCCGCTGACCTTGCCTTGCGGGGATCGGCAGCGACTGAGTCGGCGACGAATCGTCTGTGGTGGCACGGTCCGAGCTGGCTAAATGGCGTCATGGAGAGTTTGCCGACCCTCGAGAATCGAAAGTCGGAAACAAACAAAAAATCCGTAGTCATTCGGTGGTACTCTTGAAGCCTACCGTCGTTTTTCATCGTGGCCGAGGCTTCTGCGAATTACCGCTATCATCAAGCGTAAAGTAGCCCTCTTTCGCGAACCTGAAACCATGGAGTCGCAGGTCTCGTACTTACAAATGGCTCATGATTTCTGGGTCTGCCGTGTACAAGATAAATCGTTCAGGAAGGAAACTGTAAGCTTTGAAAAGGGAAAAACTCTTGCGAAAGAAAAATTGCGCTCTCTAGATCTGTTTATAGATGAGAGAGGGTTGCTCAGGGCGGGCGGTCGACACAATTACTCCGAATCACCATTCTCCGTTCAACATCTAATCATCCTTGGTTCGCATCACCTCACAACACTTTTAATTCAGAACACTTACCTCAAAACACTTCATGACGGTCCGCAATTAATGTTGCAAACATGACGCAAAAAATACTAGATTTTTAGCGCCCGACATCTTGTGTGGTTGTGTGTCCACAAGTGTATTTCATGTGTACGACACGGTGCCCCACTTCTTACACAAAAAATGGGTAATATGCCAATCGATAAAATCACGCCCTCGAGGGGGTTCGATCGCATCGGGGTTGATCATGCTGATCCTTTTCTCGTCCGATCTCTACCTGGACGCGGTCGCGCAGCAAGGAAGGGCTACGTGGCTGTCTTTGTGTGTCTTGCTACACAAGCGATCCATTTGGAATTCGTTTCAGACTACTTGAGCAGCGAGTTTCTCGCAGCCTTTCAGCATTTCGTTTCGCGTTTCGGCCTTCCATCACTTGTGAGAAGCGATAACGGGACCACTTTTCAGGGGGTGGAACGAGAGCTTCGCGCGGCATTTTCGAGTCTCCAAAAAGATTAGGATCTTGCCCCTTGGTTTGCGACTGAAGGTTTTGAGTGACAATTTATTACGCCCAATGCGCTGCACTTTCGGGGAATTTTAGAAGCGGGGGTAAAGAGCACAAAACATCACCTCCGACGGGTCATTGACGATGTTATTTTCACAGTCGAAGAGATGACCTCGTTGCTCGCTATGATCGGGGCCTGTCTTAATTCGTGTCCAATTGCTCCTTTGAGCAATTTGACGGACGACTTTTCATATCTCACACCGAGACATTTTCTCGATGGCGGGGCTCCATTAGCTAGCAGTTCCAGAACCTAGTGTGGCTCACGAGAATCCAAACCATCTCCTTCGCTAGCAGCGTGTAAAACAAATGCAAGAGCGATTGTGGCGCAGTAATTACATGTTACAATTGCGACAAAGACGAAAGTGGCAAACTTCCAAAGATAATCTAGCCGAGGGAGATCTAGTTCCAATTCGCATAGACTTGCTGCCTCCCTGAAAATGGGAGTTGGGACGCGTGATTAAATGCTACCCTGGCAGAAAAAATCTTGTGAGGGTAGTGAAAATCAAAACTGCCGAATCAACATTTTTTCGCGCTATTTCTTAACTAGTTTTGTTGCCATTGCGCTCGAGAGATTCTCAGAAGGATTTCAAATAAGACCGTCTAACAGGTGTGATCCAGTGATTGAGTGAAAAAATAAAGTTAAAGAACAATAATCAATAATAAGGCTGAATAACTATAAAAACGTCGCGTGAATAATCTTGAATCTTAAGAGAATGTATTTCGTGTTAGCGAATGTATATTGCATTGCTTATTATATGTTATATGATATTTCGCTTCAATTGAGCGAGGCAGGCGGTATTTTTTGGCATAATTATAATGTTTTACTGAAAATCATCTCAAAATACTTCTTCTGAATTTCATCATTAACAAAATGTCGTTAGCTATTTATTGTTTCGAGTTCTTTCGGTCCCGGCGCCACGTGATTAGGAAATCTGTCAGCCTCGGCGTCCTTTGTAACACGGTGCAAGGGAAGTTTCGAAAAGAAAAGCAAATACCTTTTCCAGGGAGAAGCAGGTCCTTTCACTATTCCGAACAGGCTGATGCCTTCTGTTTTGAGTCAAGTTAGCCCGCTTCTCCCACCAAAAATCTAATGTACAGTTATTTAGCCTTATTTGAAACTCTCAGGCGCGTGGGACTTGGGGAACAAGACTGCACTGGCTTACAAGACTCGGTCGCGTAGAGTTGGTTGCTTCCGAGCCGCCCATCTTAGAATTTAATAAAAATTTTATAGTTTTTAATTGATCTCGTAAAAAATTGGACTTGTTTATATCGCATCTGTTGCGAGTTTATGTTTACCTATTCTCTCCACCGATGGATAATTTGATGCCCGACTACCACGGGGGCAAATAAGAAACCAGCTCAACAACGCTTCCGGCAAATTTTTTACATTCCAATCGAATGTACCGCGGAGAAAACAGCTTGATGGAATTGTTTTTTTCGAGAAATTCGATAACTCTGAACTGCTACTTAACTGAAGTTCAACTGCTTCTTATCACATAAGTTAAGAGTCAAACTGGCAGCAGTTGAGGACTATCGAAGCTTGAGTGAAGTCACTCTTAACTGTGACTTATCGAACAAGATAAATCCTAGTAAAGACAGCTATAAAACCTGATAAAGTGCCATCCGAGGGGCCTTTCAGTTTTAATTGTGACTAAATTCATTAGATGAGACGTAGTTAAGAAGTAATATCCAGAGTTAAGGAAGCTATGAGTGAGCCTGTGTTGCTTGGGTCGGGCCCGCACTCGCCGCTCCCGGGATAGCTTCCCCGGGACTCGCTGCACCCGGACTTTCTGCGCCGATCGCTGGTCCTCCTAGACATAAGCGTTAGTGTACGGGTTGCGACGTTTTGCAAAATAAATTGCAGCGACGTATACATAACAATAATTGTCTATTGTGTCTGGAAAATGGAAGAGCCGTGTTATTCCTCCTCTGCATGCACTACATATGCTGCTGGAATTGTGAATGGCGGCTCTCTCATTGTCCGTTCTGGCGTGAGCGAATTAGAGTAAGTACACCTATTCATTATTGAAATGTGAATAAAATAAACAAGTTTCAATCGAAATTTCTAATTTCATGTACTGTTATTCATTTGATGTTCATATATTATTGCAATTACTAATTATTTTATTTCCATGTTGATATTTCATTATTTCATTCCCGCTACACTTTTCGCACCAACTTCGTAATTCCATCGATTCAATGACAGCAGCATCTTAATATAACATGAGTTTCAGCGTTGTATTTTTTCTTCTATCTCGTCGTTGTTTTCCTGAAAAAAGAAAAGTTTGGTTCATCTTCGAAGTCTTTTTTACGTATTTAAACTGAGATTCATTTTTTTTTCGGATAATGATGGTAAGTATCATGGTTTCTTTCTTCACTAATATTCTATTCTCACTCGATAGTAAATTATTTATCATTTTAATTATGACATGTTTAATTTATTATTGAAAATCAATGTTATTATTATTCATGAATATTTTTTATCCGTATTATGATTATGAATGAGAATTTTTTTTATTTTGATTGTTATTATAACTATCACTTTTTTTACGAAAATAATTGAGTATTATCTTTATGATCCTAATTATAATATTTTCTTACTAGTTTAAAACTTATTGTCGAATGGATTAACATAATTTTTTTTTCAATTTTTCATTATTAGAAGATAATTTCTATACGAATCTGAATATCATCTTAGGACACCTTTTTTTCTGAACAAATTGCCATGGTGAGTATTGTATTTTCATATCATAGTATATTTTTTTATTCAGATATCGAATTCTTTCTTATTTCTATGACCTTATTTTCCATATCCTATATTTATTTATAAATGATATTTAAATGCATTGTTTTTCATCATCATCCCTGGTGATCTCGCGGGAACACTTGAAAACGTTTCGAAGTGTTCCCACTAGGGACACCTTCAAATAATCATTTTCGTAGCGGAAAATTGTAGTAATATCGTTGCAAACGGTACAATTTGTACAAAAACGACTTTAACTGATCGTTTCCTCGTTTATTTTATTTGTAGAACAATTGGAAATCAAACCTCATATATGTTCTTGTTCCCAATAATGGCGTCAAGAAGGCACACTCGTCGTCTGCTATTTGAAAATCCAACTATCCAATGTCAAGCGACATGAGCACCTCCATACGTCACGGGTTGTACATGTTGTTTGTTTATAAACAGAAAATGTCCACAATCATGTTATACTATTGAATTGTACTGTTTTATTTTCAAAGACTCACGAAAATTTACATCTCGGGAGAATGGAACAAGGTTGGAAAAGTGATCTTGTTTTCATAGTATTTATTATATATAGGTAGTATTCCACATAAACCCGGACAACTCCGGTGTAATAAATGATATTAGTTGAAAAATTTTTGATCCATTAGAAGTACCCTTCGGGAGATTCTGTTTTTGTTGATTGCATTCCATTTAAAACTAATAAATTCGAATTTCAATTTAACTATTCTCAAATCTGATGCTTCCCTGACGGGAACACATGTGAAATTGACAGAGAAATTAAGTTTTAATATCAGTACAAAACAAGTTAATTGCAAATAAAAATTACGGAAACATATTTTGAATAAATTAAAAATATAAAGGTATAACATAATGACATCGATGCGATCGAAAATGTTTTTAAAGTAAAATTCTGATTCAATAAAAAGTTTGGGTATTTTCCAGTATTTCGAAATTAAAATCAAAGGATTTCATCAATACTTGGTAATTCAGAAACGTGATGAAAGTATTATTCAATGAATCTACCGTTCGGAATTGATGAAGCTCAAACCATTTCAAAAAATTCCTATTTATATGTATCGATTTCGTTTTTACAGAAACCATCTATACGAAAGTTTCAATTAAGTGAGAAAAAATATGTATGCTCAATTTTAGGACTCTTGTGAAATGTACGATTTCAATAAAGTCAGTGTGACTTCAGAGAAAGTGTATATATAAAAAAATTGTTTCAAGAAATCATTGTCCATCTCAGATTTGAGTTTGTCATGAAAAAAAATGTCGTCTTATGAGACACGCACGGTCGAAGTAAAACAGTTTGTGCAATATAAAAATTTATATCAATTCCGAAAATTGTGAAATTTTGGGATTCATTTTTAAAATAGCAAATTTCGCTTCCATTCGAAAATATAAAATACATAGAAGAAGTTACAACCTCAGAACATTTTTCTAATTTTTCTCGCTTTTTCAGATTTCTGAGATTTTGGGAAATGATCAGAATTTTCTGACATTTGAAAATTCTAAGCATTTGCAGACTTCCCACAAATTTCAAATTATTTAATGTTTTAAAAATTGTGAAATTTTCGGATAATTTTGAAATTTTCGAGAATTTCGGAATGTCAGAGAATTGAATTTTAACAATTTTGAAAATTGTCAAAATGTTCAAGAAGCTGAAAATGTCTCAATATTGTGGAATTTAGAAAATTCTGACATTCAGAGAATTGTGATTATCTTTCATTTTCGTCAACAAATTCTCAATAATTCGCTATTCTCTGTCAATTTTAAGGCTATTTGAAGATTTCGAGAAAATGCTGACAATTGTTAGATTTTTAAAACTTATAGGAAATTTAGAATTTTTGACGATTTCTAAAATTTGCTACATATTGGCCGTTTTGGAAATTCTCAGAATCATGTTGACTTGTGGATAATAATTAAAAAAATGATGGAACAACATTGTAAATTTCAGAAAATTCAGTATCATCTGAAAATCAACAGATTTTGATGAAATCAAATAGCTAATGAAGAATGTCAGCATTTTTGAAAATTTCAGATTTCAAAAAATTACAATATTCAACGAATTGGAATATTTCGTTGCATATTTTTACTGCTTGCTCGATCGCTTACGAACATTTTTTCGTTCACCCCCTGGTTACTCCCTACATATAACTTCGAAAGTGTTTCACTTCAAAAGAATGAATCATTACCAATTCGCTACAGATTTTCACAAAATATATTGTGATCTTGTCATGATCGTATTCATCGAGTAGTATACTACTTTGAAAAAACTATAATAACAAGATTACTTGATTAAACTCCCCATTACTGCTTTATACATTTGCATTTGTGTAATTTTCTTGAAATAGAATAACAAAATTCAATAATCATACTAATTATAATCGTATACATTTTTCAAGGGAGGATAGAAAGGTTAAAAAAGTAATCTCGTTGTTATATATATTGTAGCGTTTACTATGAGTTGTATTTCATGAACAGACCGACAAAGTGGATGCAATTTTGATCTGATAAATAATATGAGTTTAACAATATTGATTGAATCAGACCTCACATGTGAAAGGTTCGATTTTTGTTTATCGTGTTCCATTCAATACAAAAAATGTGAATTTAAATTTCGGTATTCAAAATCTGCATGCTTTCCTGACAGAGAGAGGAGAAATTAACAAAGGAATTCAGTTTCATTATTGATAAATAAAAGACGGTAATCATGAATTTAAATTTTGGAACTATATTTTACTTAATTCGAAGTTTTGGAAGTAGAACTTTGATGCAATCAAAAATTTTTCGAAAGGAGTATTTTCATTTCATTCGAAGTTTAAGAATTTTTCTAAGAATATTATGAAAAGCGTATATATTTTAAAGAATTATTTATTAAAGAAAAATCATTTTCAATCTTAGATTTTTATCAAAAAAATGAACTTTTGCGTGTTTTGAGACACACAAACGTAGAAGTTAAACGTTTTGTGCAATCATGGAAGTTCATGTATCAATTTTAAGAATTTTGGAGAATTTTTTTTGTCATTGGGAATTTTTGAATAACTCCAGCCGAATTTTAAAATTATTTAGCATCCGAATGTTCCTCAGATTTTAGGAAATTTTCAGAATGTTCATGCCGTAAGAAATTCAAAAAATTTCCAGACTTTTGACAATTTTTCAATTGTTCAGTATTCTTCAAATAATACAATTTTCTTAATACTTTGAAATTTCTGAGGATTCCGTAATATTCCAGAATTATGAAGTTTCAACTATTTCCGGAATTGTCAAAATTTTTAAAAAACTGAAAAATGCCAGAATATCTGAGAATTTGAAAAATTTTGCCATTCCAACAAATTCTATTCTTTTGTATTTCTCTCGCGCATTTTTAATAACTTCATAATGCATTCTGACAATATTTGTAAAATTCAAAGAATTCAATTGAAATGCTTAAATTTTGAAATTTCGAAAATTTGGACAATTGCGAGCATCTTCAGAATTATGTTAATATTGGGAATTTCAAAAATTCCTAAAGTTTCATGCATCTTCATTGGCCGTTTTGGCAATTTTGAAAATTTTTCAAATCCTAAAAACAACTGTAGACAATTCAAAAAAACATGGAATAACGCCAAAAATGCGAAAAATTCGAGAATTTTCCAAGATTGAAATATTTTACAAATAAAAAAAATTTTCTAAATCCTAATTTCTAATTTTTAGATTTTTTAGGTTTTTACAAATTGCAGTATTAAAAAAAATTATAATATTTCCTCGAATTTTTGACCGCTCGCTCGCTTATAAATATTTTCCAGTTCACCCCCGGTTACTGTCTACATACAATTTCATGAGGTTCGTGTTACACTTTAAAACATATACATTTTTTGCTTGTAAACAAACAACATCACCCGCAAATTGGAAGTGCTCAGTCGTTTCAGTCGCTCGAATAGCAGACGACAAGTATGCTTTTTTGCCACCATCATTAGAAACAAGACCCTACATGAGTTTTATTTTATAAAATTGGTTTTCGAACCAAATACACAAATGATGGAACAAAACGAGTCGTTTTTGTACAAACTGTATCGTTTTCAACGATATTACCACAATTTTTCACTACGAAAATCATTATTTGGAGGTGTTCCCAGTAGTAACACTTCGGAACGTTTTGGAGTGTTACCACAGGATCACCAGGGATTCCAAGTTTATGTATAAATTATTTGCATGTATTCTTCTATTGTTTTCACTTTTCTAGTTTTACTCATGAACAATATGATCATTATTATTATTATTTTCATTATAAAAATTTATCATATTCGTTATTTCTTATATTATTATAAAATTTCCTGAACTTCAAATGATTTTCCATGAAAATTACTAAACAGTTTATTTTTAAATAATTTTATCAAAGTATCATGCGATTTGTTCAATTCTTATGATAAATATTGGTTTTATTATTTGAAATGTTTACTGATTAACATTATCATCACTTTCATCACCCTTATAATTTTTATTATTATTCCAGAGATTATCATGATTTCATTTATTATTACACTGTTGTTGTTTTTAAAGAATTTAATATTAATTTTTCCATACATAATAATATTATTATTCAACCTGGAAATCATATTTCATTTGTTTTGTTTTCCATCTACTCATTATAAATCAATCATTTATTATCCTCAATTAAGAATTGTGTTTACATTTTTTTTAATTTTACAACATTGAAATATTTTCGTTTTCTGAGGAGTAGTGAAATGATATAAATAGCCGCGATATAAATATCCCTGTGAATTTTAGTATAGAGAGAGAATTTTGTTACCCGTCAAACTGTAAACATAGATGCTTTTTCGTATATGTTTTTTTGATTTAAAGTCAATCGCTTGGAATCATTGGAAAACTGGCCAATCGCTTTCTTAAATCAATAAAATGTTGCAGCTGCAGGATTTTTATATAGGATTCCAAGATGTTATTCAATGTTTCGAGTGCAGTGTAAAATTCACACATTGGCATGAAAATGATGATCCTATGCTTGATCATTTAATGTGGTCTCATAGATGTCGGTTTGTTGGAGGTCGTCTCTGTGGAAATGTTGCCATCAATTCTAATCCTCCAAATACAAATGCTGGAATTTGTAGTGACTGTTTACCCGAACGAGAGGATGTTTGAGGTATCTATACAGAAGTATTTACAGAAAAAAGTGATGAATTTGATAATACACGTTTGTGTAAAATATGTTTCTCGTAAAATGTGTATGATGTTTATCTTATATGGTCGAATGATTTCATGCGGAAATTGTGCAACAAAATTAACTACTTGTCCAATATGTCAAAAATCTGTATCTTGTAGCTTAAAAGCATATTTTGTTTGGAAAAAAAAACCATAAACTCCCTATCACTCATAAGTTATTATGTCTCGATCTTGCTAACTACTATACAACCCCAGATCTTACATGGAATGCCATGTTGTTACACTCAAAAATTCAATGGGAAATTTCAACTGATATTGATATGCTTTTATTTGTTGAAAGAGGAATTAAAGGTCGAATCAATTGATGTTCGAATATATATGCAAGTGCGAATGACGAATATACAAAGAACTTTAACCCAGATGAAGATAATGAATATTTATTGTATTTCGACGTCTATAATTTATAGGGTTAGGCAATAACGAATAATCTTATGTATGGAGGTTTCAAATAGGTTAATAATGTTGAAATTGATTGAGCTGTTAATGATAAATCTGATGTTGGGTATATTCTAATAGTTGACTTGGAATATTCAACAGACATCCATGATCTGCATAAAGACCTACCTTCTTGTCCAGAACAAATGTCACCACCGGATTCAGGACAGAAAAAACTTCTCACGACACTTTTACCGAAACAGCATCATATTATTCATTACCGCACTTTGAAACAGTTTTTAAAAATAAGTTGGAACTTGTGAAAATACATCGCGTTTCACAGTTTAATAAGTCACCTTGGTTACAATCGTACATTACTGTTAATAGTCAATTGCGTAAAGGAGCAAAAGATGAAGAAGCAAAACACTGTCGAAACACGAGAACAATGCGGTTCACGGTATAACAATGGGAAACGTCGGAAATCGTGAGAATATGAAACTCGTTACTGACTGGGATGGTCGGCATGGTGCAGAAACACTCATTGCAAAGCCGAATTTTGAATCGCGTGTAATTTTCGATGGAAAATTTTGTAGCCATTAGACTTTCGAAAGTATAAGTTTGTCTGAAGATACATACCTATTCATGTAGGATTTTGCGTATTTGATTTATCAAAAACTTGCTTGTATGATTTACATTACGATTTCATGTTGAGGAAAACTCTTGGAGATTTAAAGTTTCGTATGTAGATACTGATAGTTCAATCTATGAAATAAGAAATGAAAATGTGTATAATGTTACGCGTGGAAATATAAAATATTTTTATACATATGATTACGCAAGTGACAATCAATTCGACATACCTCGTGTTGATAAAGATGTCGTTGGATCCATAAAAGATAAGTGTGAAGGAAACATCATAACGGAATTTTTCGGCTTGCGTAGTAAAGTGCATAGCGTGCGAGTTGCAGGAAAAAACAAAATGAGACGAGCGAAGGGTGTCAAGGCTTCCGTAGTCGAAGAAATCATTGCGTTTAAAGATTATGATGAATATCTTACCGAGAAATAAGAAATCAAAAGGACACAATATTTATTTAGGTCAAAGCTTCATCAGATCCAAACAGTTCGTCAGGAGAAATTAGCATCAAGTTCCAATGATAATGCAAAAGTAGAGGAGCTAGGACAGTTCGAGCTCACTTTGGCTCCGTCCAACCTAACCTGATTTGACGACGGAACCTGAGTTCCCCTACCCTCGACTAATCGAGGTGTTTGTTTTTTATAAATTGTTATGCTTATTATGATTTATTATTATTATTATTATTATCATTATTATTATACAACTTGTGAAATTATTTTTCACTTTTTTGTAAGAAAATTCAAAACCTTACCATACTAGACCTAAGTTCCCTCACCCTTGACCGATCGAGATTTTTTTTTTCACGTGCTGTAAATATTATTTATAATTTATTATTATCATGAAAGTTATAGAATTACTTTTTAAAATCCTAGTTCCCTCACCCTCGACCAATCGGGGCATTTTTTAACTACTGGTTGGATTGTTGCAATATTATTTATGATTATTATCATGCTCACTTGTTATCTCTATGGTTTTTCCACGCTTTTGTAAAGAATTCTGGGTTGTATTGATGATTATCATTAATATCATCAATCATTATTATTCATCATTACAAGTTATACAATTATTTATAAAAAATAATTTTTTACGCTTTCACCTGCAAGTGGTATCAAATATCATTATTATTAATCCAATTTATTATTATGGAGCATGTGAATCAATATCATCGTTCTTTTAAACTCTTGTGGAAGTTAACTCCTTTCACGGAAGCATGGACATCTTTAAAAATATTTCATTTTCGCATACAAAAGCCTTCGCATGCGAAGCTTGAAACTTTAAAACAGTGGAGTCCATAGAAGACTCGGATGCAGCTGCATGAACGGCATGAATCAGCGTCATAGCTCTACCGGGACTAATCGGCCTAAGGCTTAAAACTTCCCAGCGTGCAAGGGTTTGTAAGAGAAATTAGCGTAGTTGCCATACCGGGACTAATCGGCCTCTAGACACGAGGCTCAAAACTTTCCTGCGCGCATGCGTTCGTAGGAGACTCTTATGCAGCAGCTTCGATGGCGTGAATGCATCTTCTTGTACCGGGCCTTTTCCACCTCCGTATGTCCACAACTCCGAATGAGTGGAAGTTTGTAGGAAGATTCGATGTGTCGGTGGCGCGTTGCAGACTGCCAAGATCACTCTGTGAGTCGACGTAGCTACCCTCTTGACTGAGGGATATAGAGTGGGGGTGCAAGAAAGTTTACGCGTTCAGCATTTTCGTTGCCCAATCAGTGCATTTCTCGTTGGAAGAGCTCCCCTTCACTTTTCCACCCGTTTTTCCTGCGGGGCATGCGGGCCATCGTGTAGAAAATAGAGGTGATCGAGCGTTCGGGAATCATTCAGGAAAAATGGACGGCGGAGACAAGTTCGAAAAACACTCGCGGCAGATACGCAAAGCTCTGAAGGAGGAGAAGAGAAAGGCGACGCCCCCACAGCCGGAGAGGAATAGGGCGAAGAAGATCAAAATGACCGGTGCACGGATCACCGAACCTCTTCGACTAGCGCTCCAAGTACATGGAGCATTCATGCGGAATTGGGACCAGGGTGTAGCGATCCCAGTTGATCGCCCTGAGCCAACTTAGAAGGTGGTTCTAAGTGAGGAAAATAAGAAGAGTTTGATAGTAGAACAAAGCTCTTCTTCTTCTAACCAAAAAATTATTCCACGTGAAGCATTGTCGGCTCACCCGACGGTGCGAAAACCAACGCGACCAGCCCTTATACCGTGGTGAAAATCATACAAAAAACGGCCCTTTCCAGGGCCACAAAATACATAGACTTGAGGAATTATGAACATTACAGAAAACTTGTAGTCGTATATAGATACATAAAAATCCCACAAAAACGAGTCCTTTTCAGGACTACAAAATATATCTATCAAAGTAATAATATGCATCATGAAAAGTTTAAAAGAAATATAATCTACCTACCAGATACTTTTCAGGGCTATGAAATATTCTACAACAGGCATTGCATACTACGGAAACTTCTTCCTAACAACAGTTGAACTGATTCATTATTTTTTTTTTTTATGAAATATAAGATGAAACTTTACGAAAAAAATGAACTCGTAAGATCTCTTTCATCCGGTTTCCTTGTTAGTCTAGAAAATGATAGTTTGCATGGAACATCCGTTCCGTTCGCCATGCTCGCAAGATTCTAACATATATTCAGAAAGTCCATCTTCTTCGAGAAGTTCATCTTGTATTTCGTAATGAGAATAAGGAAAAATCTGTAAAACTGTTGTAAGAAAGAAGTTTTCGTTATTTTGTGTTGTAAAATATTCCGTAGCCCTGGGAAGGATAGTTTCAGGAGAAGTTCTCCTGAGGAAAATTTTAACAAAAATCATGTTCATCAGGTTATAACACTCGAATAAATGCCAAGCGGTAGAAAATCTTCTTATATGGCAGGTCAAATGTCTGGGAACTTCAAGTAAACGCTGTGATTTATCAGAAGAGGGGGGTGGGGGCTGGCAGAGGTACAGAAAACTCAACCTCTCCTGATTGCTCGAAGCAGGTAGGGTAGGGGTTTACTTAGGCATGTAAAACTTCACCTCTTCTAATTGCTCACAGAAGGCAGGGTGGGGGTTGACTTAGGCATGGAAAACTCAACCTCTTCTAATTGCTCGAAGCAGGGAGGGTGGAGGTTGACTGAGGCACGGAAAACTTGACCTTTCTCGATTGCTCGGTGTAGGCAAGATGGGGGTTGACTAAGGCACGGGAAACTTGACTTTTCCTGATTGCTCGTAGCAGGAAGGGTGGGGGTTTGCAGAGGAAAACGTGCACCGCTCGCTTGAAAGTGCCCTTTTCCCGAGCTGAAGCATCAGTTAGGAAAATACAAACAATGTAACGTGCCGTTCGAAATAAAACATAAACTTCCACATTCCCTCCTACTGTAAAATAAATGAGATACGGGAAAATACTTATAGTACATATAGTTGTCTAGTTTTAAGAAAATTATTTAGATTTTAAGTTGACCAAAAATGAAGGGTTTTTAGAAAACTTTCTCCCTGCTCCTACAAATTGATATCGGCATGAAGATACTAACGAACAAAATGAACATGATTATATAAATAGCTATAGTTAAGTAAATTAACGGGCGTAGCATAAACCTTGAAATTTAGGTATACATAAACTTGTATAAATGCACAAAAGAATGGAAAAATAAAAAACATTTCCAAAGTCTGAAGCATCAGTTTCGTCAAGCACTTGTCGCGAACAGAACTCCTCTGAGCATCATGGATTTCAGCAAACTCAACAAGATTGCTCGTCTGGAGCACAAGAGGATGGCGGACCTCAACCCGTTGAAGACGTACGCGGTGACGAAGGTGGCCTAAGTCACCACCACGTACGAAGCCAAAATCGTCCTGACCACCAATGACGAATTTACAGTTCAATAATTGTTGGTTTTTGTGATAACTCGATATTTCAAGTTATGTCGCAATGTGAAAATTTTGAAATGTTTCTAAATGTAATTAAAATAGTTTTCTGGATGACTTCAAATTGAATAAGTTGTTCATTAAATCATTACTGTTTTACATCGAAAAAGCGAATAATAACTAGAATTTTAATAAAAAAAATCGTATCCCGGCCTGATCGAAAATTCTAATAATGATTTTATTGGTAATACAAATGAGTTTCTGGTTTTTTTGACAGATGGCTCTCCTCGTGTTGTATTGCTAAGGATCTCATATTTTCTCTTTTATCGTAAAGATTAGACATCTGTGAACAATATTCAGTATACTGTGTTTTGTTTTTATCACAACAACATAGTTTTTAATCTTATTAAAAAATGAAAAACTTCGAACTAAAAAGATCGTTTTTGCGAAGAATTTTGCTTCATTATTTTTTTATGAAGAAAAGTGCTGCGAAAAGTCACCGTATTCTACTGTAAGTTTATGGCAAGCATGCTTTTTTCAAGACCACTTGCACCGATTAGTTCAAACGCTTCAAAAGTGGTGATTTTAATGTTAAAGACAAAGAACATTCGGGGTGGCCACAAAAGTTTGAAGATGAGAAATTTAAGCATTACTAGACGAAGATTGTTGTCAAATGCAAGAAGAACTTGCAAAATCGTTGGGAGTAACACAACGAGCCATTTCCGTGCGTTTGAAAGCAGCAGGATTTATTCAAAAGAAAGGAAATTTGGTGCCACATGAGCTGAAGCCGAGAGACGTTGAACGGCGATTTTGCATGTTGGAAATGCTGCTTGAACGGTATAAAAAGAAGTCTTTTCTGCATCAAATTGTTACTGGTGACGAAAAAAAGATTCATAACGACAAGACAAAACGCAAAAAGTCATATGTGAAGCGCGGCAAACGAGCCAAATCAACGCCAAAACTAAATATCTATTGTTTAAAGGCAATACTCTGTATTTGGTGGGATCAGAAGGGTGTATTGTATTAAGAGCTGTTAAAATCGGGCCAGACGATCACAGGGGATCTCTACAGAACACAATTGATCCGTTCAAAGAGAGCAATCGCCGAAAAACGGCCAGAATACGCGTCCACACACGAGACCATAATTTTCCATCATGACAACGCTTGGCCTCATGTTGCTATTCCGGTCAAAAACTATTTGAAAAAAAGTGAATGGAAAGTTTGACCTCACCCGCCTTATAGCCCAGACATTGCCCCTTCTGACTACCATTTGTTCCAGTTAATGCAGAACGCTTTTATTGGAATACGCTTCACTTTAGAACAAGGTATCCAAAATCGGGTTGCTTCGTTTTTGGCCTGAAAAAATAAGCAGTTCTTTTGGGGCGGAATCATAAATTGCCGGAAATATGGAGAAATGTTATAGCTTTAGATGGGCAATACTTCAAGTGATGTATCAATTCATTTTGTAAATGGAATAAAGCCATATTTTGAACAAAAAAACAACCAGAAACTTATTTGTACTACTAATAAAAAAATCGGATTTCCTGAATTCATTTTTCAAAAAGTTGTGCAATCATTCTGAATCAAATAAGTCTAAAAAATATTTACAAAATCTTGAGTGATGACTGGAATTCAAAATAAATAAATAAAATTCCCTATTTCGGCTTTGTCGAAATTCTGAACGACAATAATTAAATAATCTATCTCATTTTGCATTCCCTAAATGAAGAATATCATGAACGGATACGTTCAATCAGAGTAAATTTTTAAAAATTATTTTATTCCCGTTTGTAAAACTCTCAAATTCACTTATGTGTAATCTCAAAATTTTCCAAATTTTTTCAATTCCATTTTTGAAGTTATCTTTTTTGGTTTTGAAACACTTGAATAATTTTGAATTGAATTATTTCATTATAAACTACTTAAAATATGGAGTAACGACTGAAATATCACTGATAAAGGTAGAATTCCGCATTTCGGCTTAGTCGTACTTTTGAACGATGATTTTGATAAAGGGATTTTCTTTGATCCATTTTTTGAATTTAGAATATTATAAACTTACAAATTGAGAAAGTGTGAACTGCAATGAGTTATGCAACTTTCGTTTGAAAAATTTCCAATTTCCCTGTTTTAAAATCATAAAAATATTCCAATTTGTTTTCAATCAATTTTTGAATTTTTTGTATTCGGTTTTGGAAAACTAAAATCATTCTTAATGAAACACTCTATCATGAACTTCCTCAACTATAAAATAATTTCCGGAATATCAGTGATGAAAACCAAATTCATCATTTCGGTTTGATCAAAATTCAGAAAAATCAATTGTAAATTATCTTTTTCCTCATTTCTGAATTTAGGATTATTATGAACTTAAAATATAGAATATTCCAATTGTAGAGGATTATGAAAATTTTGTAAGAAAAATTTCTAAATTCACTGATGTGAAATCGGAAAAATATTCACATTTATTTGACATCATTTTTAAAGTTTCAGAATTCGATCCAAAGAAATTGTCAAATGATTTCAAATAATATAATTTGTTATAGACTTTTCAGAATATTGAATAACGATCAAAGTTTCATCAATGAGAATATAACTTTCTATCTTGGCTTTGTCGAAATTGAAAAAAAAATTTTTTATGCCTTTTTTAATTGTTTATTTCCATAATTGGGAATGTTACTGGCTCACCAATCGAAGATGTGTCAATTCAGTGAAATTATGCAATTTTTGCTCAAAAAATTTCCGTTGTCAGCGATGTCAAATCTGAAAACTTCCCACATTTTTTTGGTTTGATTTTGAAAGTCCTCGAGTTTGACTTGAAATATTTGCATAATGATTTTAAATTGAATGATTTAACATAAACTCTTCAGAATATTGGATAATGGCTCAAATTTCATATATGAAAATAAAATTACATATTCTGACTTGTCGACTTTCTGAAAAAAAAATTTCTTGGTAGTTTCTTTTGAATTTTTTATTTTTAAAATTAGGAATGTCAGTGACTGAATTCTAGGATGTGTAAATTTTGTAAAATAATGCAATTTTTGCTGGAAAAATTTCCGAAGTCACTGACATCGAATCTGAAAACTTCCCAAGTTTTTGTTCATTATATTCTATAATTTTTCAAATTTGGTTACGAAAACCTAAAAAATAATTTTGGATTCAATAATTATCCATGAACGTCTCAGATTATCGTGTAATGACTAAAATTTCATCGATAAAAAATATATTCTTCTATGTCAGCTTGTTCGAAATTTTTAAAACTAATTGAGAAAATGTAAATTTTATCACAGTTTCTGTAAAATTCTTCAACAGTTTTTTTCAACCACATTTGAAAACTGCCAGAATGAAATTTGAAAAACTGCCTGCTTGGACCAGGCGGTAGAAGTGGAACTTCTTTAGCGAGTTCTTAAATAACGGAAAAAGGGCCAAATTTTACTGATTTCTAAAGTTTGTAATATATCCAAAAATTTTCCAAAATTCTGGAAAATTTTCTTAATTGTGGAAATTTTTAAAAATTTTCAAAATTTCTGGAAATTTTCAAAATATGGGAAATTGGTAAATTTCCCAAAATGTCGTAAATTCCCGATCATTTCCGTAATTTCCAATAATTTTTTTAATTCAAAAAATTTTGGAACATTCTCTTATTACCAAAAAATCCAAAAATCTAAAAAAGTTTTCAAATTCTCAAAAAAAGTTGGAAATTCCAAACATTCTCAGACCTGTTACGGGCGAACTCGTAACGGAAGGATTTGCACCAGAGAATTACCTCTGGGTCACCCTATTCCTCTCTTAATTTTAGGACGATAAAAGAGGATCG